>WAAE01014190.1:0-38266 GCA_013400495.1 Nicator chloris | reverse complement strand
GAGTAGGAATAAGCACCACTGAACAGAAGACATATTTTCAGACAATTTCACAAAAACCCTGATGGCCAGTAGGTGGTACCCTTATTCCAGATAATAAACTAAGTGGGAGGGTGGGGGGGTTAAAACCAAATAGCTGATGTTTAACTCAATATTGTGAATATTTTCATCCCCTATTAGCCACTTCAGACTCCAGCATACACTCTGTAAAGAGCCTAATGAGAGTTTGGGCAAGGCACCTGTATGTGAACTTTGAAAGGGTCAGATTCTGTCATCGATGGTCTTGTGCTGTTGGAATTAGACATTGCAGTTTTCCCCACAGAATACTTTAACCGCCCTGCAATCAAGCTTTTATGCATTTAACAACTTGATATTCACAGTTAGTACATAAATCTCTAACCCACAGGTTGTACCACTGATGAATATAATTAATTCAATAATGCTGAAAGATGTTTTAAAATTGATGTTTAATTTGTGGGAACATTGCAACTTTTTGGTTTGGTTTGGTTTTGGGTGTTTCTTTTTTTTTTTTTTTTTCTGAAGCAAGCTTGTTTACTAATTTAAGCAATTCTTACACCATGGAAGGATGTTATGAACAACATTAACTTCAATAAGATAGGAAATATTTATTTATTTAAAGGCCTGTCAAGCTGGAACAAGTCTCCGAGGGAAGTAGTCAGGTCACCACCTGTGCAGGTATTTAAGATGTGTAGGTGCAGCATTTAGGAACACGCTTTAGTGATGCACTTGGCAGTGCTGGGATAATGGTTGGACTGGATGGTGTTAAGGGTCTTTGTCAACCTAAATGATTCTATGTTTCTAACATGAATTAGTTGATGTATTGTTTCTTTCAATATACGCATTGAAATTTGATGACAGCAAAACGTCAGTGCCTGGGGAAGTAAAACCAGTGGCAAGATGTTACAGTGGAATGGAAGTCCTTTCAAACTGATCCTGAACTTTTTGTACCATTAACTGAAATTAGTATAACAGCTTGGTTGTAAGAATAGCTAATTTTTTAAAAAGTACAGACATGACCATCTTCAGTTTGAAATATCAGCCGGAATCCTCTTTGGGGTGGAAGTGTAGGATGAAACTGACCTAACAGACAAAGCCATAGCATACACGTCACCCCATCAGTGCGCTTAACAGTGCAAGTCTTGTCTAAGCTGGTCATCCTCTTCCCATTACATCCTTTGGGGACAGGAGTACCCTGAGAGGTACCACCTCTCTTTGGCACTTAACCTAGCATGCAATGAACTGCCCTCTGGAGACCCCCTGCCTCTGTCCTGATGATAAATGCACCTACACTGATTACCTTAAAGCAGATACCTCTGTCTTTGGTTGCTTCACCACAGATTTCCATTACTGACTTTTATTTTGAGAAATATTTGGCCACCAGTTGTCACCTTGGAAGGCTGTTTATTACCCAAGATCCTTTACCCTACTGATTAACTCTGGATTTCACATATCTCTAATACCAAATATCTAATAATGCCTAAAATGGTACTAAACATCAATACTCCTGAAGATAACAACTGCAAACAATTACATGTACCATCTCTTGTTCCCAGTTATATAGCTAGAATCAAGTTGAATTAATTTGAAAATGATGAAATGTTACCTTTTCTTTTCTTTTTTCCACTACCTTCTCTTTAATTTTCTTAGCTTTTAACTTAAACCAAGAAGAATTGCAAATATTAGATATTGTGAGTCCAAAAACCTCTGAATTTTTTACACTAATCTGAAACAGATATATAAGAAATCTTTGTTATAAGAGGGGCAATAGGGTCATAACACCCAAAGAGACCAGCTCCAATAGAAAATATCTTCTGAACCAATCTCAGCTTTAGGCCTTTCAAGATGCACAAAACTCAGAACCCAGACTTCACAGTATTAATCTGCAATTAATACTAGTAGAGATTTGGTGTCTCCAAATCTAACATCATTATTTTCTATTCTAGCATGAAACCAAACCAAAACAGAAAAAAATAACAGGAAATATAATTCCGTCAAAATTGTTGTTTTTTTAAAGTTACAGCTCTGGGGAGATGATTCATGTGAGCACAAATTTTATTGGTTCTCCTTCCTCATCTCTATTTTCTGTATTTCCTCCTGCCCTCCTGTATCTCTCTCCAATAATATTCATCTGATATTGATCTATGACCAATAGCTATGCAAAGATTCTCTGACATCTCTGTCTCTTCCCACCTCCCAATGTACCTGGCTGCACTAGAACCCCTTTTTCCACTCTTGTCATTTTTTTAAATGCTTTACTAAAAGTATTAAGTTATGTGTCCAAAATACGTTATGTTCCCTGTATAAAATGGAAGAGATTAATGTCACTTTATCCTTTCCAGCCTTAGAATTCCTCTCTCATACTATAACAAAATTTTTCCAATGTCATTATTTCAAAAGCTGAAAGCTCCTTTTCATCTTGCAAACAAAAAATATTATTTTACAAAACCATGTAACTCCAAATGTCCTTTTCAATCTTAAAAAAAAAAAATCAAGTGATTGTGGAAATTACATTAGAAAATTATACAAGACAATTCAATTAGACTTCTGTTTTCTATCCCTAGGTTTAAAACTATGCCAGAAAAACATTTTTTTTTTTATTCCCACAACATTCCTTCCACAGTGCCCTGAATTTGCATGTTCTTGCTGTGAAACTTGTTTACTGACAATGAAGTCTGCCTCCACAGTTGTCTTCTGATTGAACTCTTAGGTGTCTTGGGTGAAGTAGGAACCTTCACACAGTAGTGGGAACTGTGAGATATGCTGAAGGTAGACATCTAAACACTGGGATAACTCTGAGGTCCTGCAGTGGTAACAGAGCCTATTCCCTGCAACCTCATGTGTGCTACTGACAATTCTCAATGACATTCCATGCACATTTAATTACATTTATGCTGTTATCGTGTATTAAAAATATGCATAATTTATGAATTTTGGAAAAGAATTGACAGACATATCAACTCTAATTTGAAGACTTTAAACTGCAACTGGAAGATTTTTCCTAAGTGTTCTCATTTTAGCTTTCTTATAATTTCTTTGTTATTCATTGAGCTCCTGGTTTATACTCAGTTGTCTTCACCAACCTGCTAGCAACAGCATTCACCTATTTGGCTATGGAGAATTAAAACACATATCTGTTATTCAAATAAGTCTTGTTTATGGATTTTAAGCAGAAGTTAAATCAGTATGACTTTACAGTGTTGAAAATCTTTATATATATAACAATACTTAGAAAAATATAATAGGAATTATTAACTAAATTTAAGAGAAATTATTTACAGGATTTTATTTTTAAGTTAGATAATCTAATAGGCAGTTATTATATTGAGAGGGCTTGTCTTCTGACCATGAGATGATATTTTATGAAAAATTATATGAGGCCAAATAACTAAAATCAGAACAACATATTTGCAGCCAAACAATGAGAACACATGGATATCTGGGCCCAGCTTGTGGCTCTGAAATAATTTTACTTTATAACCTTGTTAAGTCAGTATTTCTCTGCTTTATTTCATCTTCTTGGATTAGTTAATTTTTATTTCTCTCTCTTAATTTATAATTTCTAAGTCTTCAGATCTGAGACAACAAGAAGATTATTATATGTGCTAATAGAGACACTAAAGGAGAAGGTTTAGAAATATCTCTGTGTCTGCACATAGCTGCTTAGTCATTAACTACACAGTGTCTTCTTTCCATCTAACTGAATCGTGTTAGCTCCAGTCCTTCAACTATGCCAGTAAAAATGCAAATATGGCCCAATGGTGACTGAACTAACACCACAGTTTTTATTTCCTTCTTGATTATAATCCATATTATATTTCTTTATTTGTTTCACTGTCTGATTCACTGGGTACTAGCACCAACATAGTTCATGAAGTGGGTGGAAACACAGGACAGAAGAGGAGCAGCACCACTAAACCTTTATTTTCAGTGCAGAGAAAATAATGGTGAATACATTTTAATTAAATTCTGCGTAACTCTGAACACAGGTTCTTAAAAATCTTCAATACTAGCAGTGCTTGGTTTTCATGGCAATTGTCTCAAAGTGTCTTCACTAAGACTGATTTAATGATTAGAAATAATTTCTAAATTAGGATGTGATCAAACCTGTTGAAATGAAGACGTATTCCTTTTCATTTCAGTGCTCTTCGGATTTTTTTTTTGGAATATTTTTAGTTATAGAATATTTTGGGAGCACTAGAAACATCTGAGTCATCCTTTTCTTTCTTAACAACTGTCCTCTTCTTACATCTGATTCCTTTTCAGTAACTATGGAATTGCTATCTTCAGCCTCAAGGAATAGCTTAAGCTAAAGCAATTTCCCTGCTTTTTCTGATTAGATAGTATCCAGGGTGCCACCCTCCATTCTCACTGCCAAAGCATGGCAGGGCATTCCAAAAGAAAAGTGTAACAGTGCTCACAAATTTAGCCCTACTTCTTGCTATATCCTTTCCTTTGTAGTAGTAAAAGAGAAAAAAACAAGCTAAATTTACCAGATGAACTGTTTCTTAGAAATAGTACCCATTCTGATTAAAAAGAAAATAATAATTTAAAAAAAGCTCCAAAAAGAGGCTGTTAGGATGTACTCGTCTGAATTCCAGAACAGCTGAAAAAGGGAAAAGAAAGCCAAACACAAAATATCACCTCGGGTTCATAACAGAAAATGATTGCTTAGACACTAGAGAAAACTAAAAAAAGGAGCTGAAGGGAAAAAAAAAAGGTGCATTAGCATTTAGGAATACATATTAGCTCTGTTCTGAGGTGCCATATGGGATAAAATATCTGTTTTCTAACAAAAGGGATTGAAAATAAACAATTCTTCTGAAGGCTATAAACATTTTTCTAATTGTTTCTTTGTGTCTCTCACATTTTTGTCTGAAAAGTGCAGTGAACGGAAGAAAACAGTAAGAGCAGAAACAATTCCTGATTTTTAAATTTTATGTCATTAAAGACTGAAACCTGAAAACCGAGTCTACTAATGCAAGTGCAGTAAAGGCACTTAAGCTACTGAATGCAGTATTTTAGAATAGTGGGACAAGCAGAAGAAGCTCCCAAAAGAGTTCTAGCACACGTACACCCCATTTATGAAATTATTAATTTTATGTTTCAGAATAAAGACTGTTTTGGAATAAAGGTGCTTTTCTATAGCTCATACTGAGATAAGGAAAGAGAAAAGGGGCCCTCTGTTCCAAGTTCCTGAGATTCAAAAGTTCAAATTCTTGGGAAATCGGCTGTAGCACTCCCTTTTGTGAGAGAGAAGGAACCTTAAGCTGCTGACTTCTTACTCCAAGTTAAATTAAAGATCCTTTTACCCTTAAAAGACTTTTGAGGATATTTTAATAATCTTGGTCTATTTATTTACTGTATTAAATTGAAGAAGAGAAAATAAAGAAGGAAAAAAAAACAACCAAACTTTTGCTTTTTCATTGGCATTGAAAGTGCTTATTCACAGCAGTGTAATTCAGAGAAGCATCTGGCCCACAAACTATACTGGCACAGACAAAGATTTGTTCTCTTTTTTAAGAACTAGGAATTTTTCCAAGATGTCCTGACTACTGGGAGCAGAACGTCTGACCAAAGTATGCTCACCAGATGGTAGATGTTTCCATGTGGGTAAATATTAAAAAAGTTCTAAATCTATGCAAACTGTGAAGTAAGGGTGGGAAAAGTTTGCTGTTGTTTTTCAGTTTTAGCTGCCTCTGCAACTCATAAATGCAAGAGGAAAAAAACCCCAAAACCACAAAACAAAGCTAATTTGAGTGGCAAAAAATAAATATCTTGTAATTTTTACTGTATATGGCCTATCTTTAATGACTAATTTTAGAAGGTTTAGGGTTGAAAGCTTTCTTTTAATTTTTTTTCTTTTATTTCCTTAACGTCTTTATTACTTTGCTATTAAAAACCCCCACAACTTGCTGCTCTAAAATGCGTTAGCTCCACTAAAAACGACAAGCGAAATAGTTTTTATAGGGAAGGGTATGTGGGGAAAAAAGCCCCCACAAATCTGTTTTAAGGTCACCAGCTCCTTGTGACCATTCTTGCCTGCTGGCAGGAGCAGAGGTCAGCGTGGGGCGATGCGTCTGCCATGCCAGGTCCACATCCTCTTGGAATAGTTAAAATACTGGTGCACACACATTTAGCAAAGACACTGCATTGAGCACTTTTCTTCTTCTGGCTGCACTGGTGGGTCTGTAACTTTAAGGAAAGTGAGGAGAGGGGAACACCACAAAAGCTGGCTGGTGGTAAGGTTTAAACCAGTCCAGCTGTTGGCTGGCTGGATGCGAGTCGCAGGCCCGTGGTGCTATAATACATGCTCAAGCAGTCCTCTAGGTGATGCAGCATGCCAAGTTTGGCTCCAGTACCCGATCTCAGCAGGAGCACACACCTCTCTAACTTCAACAGCTGCAAAAAATGTTTGCTGGGTTAGTAATTTGTCCCAGATTTAAAACCACATAGACAGCTAGAGGGTACATTGACACCGCACGGCGTAGCTCAAGCAGAAAGCAAGCTGGCTGACATGAAAAAAGATTTATAGCTGAAGTGGAACAGCGAAGAAGTGCAAAATTATTAGAAAATTTCCAACTAAGTGCAGTGAGCTTCAGATCACATATCCACAGAGACACATGCAACAGAAGAAATGTCACAGTCAAAAAGCAGAGCAGCAGCAGAAAATGTTCTTTAGCTTTCCTTGTAGTGAACTTTAAATACCTAAGACAGCTTCTAACTCTCTCTCATGCTCCCCTCTCTACCAGAAACCTATTGCTGACAATGTCTTCCCATTTATTTGTGAGTTCACGCAGTGAGCAAGTGAGTAGTGAAATCTGGATATGAAGAAGGTGATGACAGAAATAGGCGATGAAGAAATGCAACCAGTTCTTTTCCCCTTTCACTCTTCAGGAAAGCTATGTCTATGAAGATAAATAAAGAAAATAAAATATTAGCCAAAAATTATCAAAACAATGAGCAAAATTAATCAAAATTTTACAATATTTTTTCCTTTAGGACAGCAAGGTAGATGTTCAATCTTTAATCAACATAAAAAGATAAATGTTGACTACCTAAATGCATACAAACCTAACGGGGATCTGACCGTGAAGCAGAACTGAAGAAATGAAATGCCTTGCTGCTGGCAGAGCAAATGAAATTATCAGAAAGGGAATTTTTCCAATCATATGGTCTTAGATGGGAATTTTTTTATCACAGAGTTCTGAAACAAAGATATTCTATGTTTCTTTAGAACAGATAAATGCTTAAATATACTTTTATGACTTAGATACCTTTCATCAAGTATGATATTATGAAAACAATTGATTTCAGTTTCGTACCAGATTAAACATATGATTCCTATTCCTGTGGACTATAATGTTTATGCTAAAGCTATTGAAAAAAACAAATATATTTTTTCAGTTTAAAACAGAAAAAACCCAAGCTTTTAAATAAACCAAAACAAGAAAAAGTGTTATCAATAATTTGTGGGCAAGATAAATATATTAATTATAATCAATATTCAAGAAAACTAACTTCTGTTTACAAAGCAACTTGACAAGTGATATAACCCAAGAGATTATATTCTATGGAATTGGCTTAGTATCAGAAGAAAGAGTGATTAATGATACAAAAATTAATATTTGAATTATTTCTGACACACTGGTTTCTAACCTCAGCCAGAAAGCTTAAAGTCTTTGATACAGAAGACAGACACAGATGTAGAGGTTTGCAACATTTTTATTAATGTACTTATGTACGTACATGCCATGCTTACTTACCTAAAATGCCTTACCTGACTTTTTTCTTTGTTTTTTTTGTGAGGACCAATTATCACAAATATGCTAGAGTATACTTATTTTCTACTTTGAGTGAACATATTGCAACCACACTTTGAGTGTTTAAAAGAAATGAACATGGACCTTTGAAAAAATTTGTTGGCTGTGTTGTGTTATTTATTCCCCAACTTTTAAGGATTTCTGCATAAACTAAAACTACAACTACCCCTTTCCAAGAGAAAACTGTGAGTGTACACACTGAAGTGAATTGAGGTATTGGGAAGAAGGAGGACCTCATGTTGATTTTAATATACAACTTAGAGTGAGAGAAGAGAGGAAACGTAGGGAAGAAATTGCACCTTTGAATGGTAGCAGACAACCACTAGAGAGAAGACCTGTTTGGGATTTTTTTTTTTCCCCTTCCTTGAAAGTTGTTATTCAGCTCTGTGGAAGAGAGAAACCTGGCTCATTTTGCAAATGCGAAGCCAGACTGCTGCCAGGAACCATTTGCAGGAGTGATTAACAAAACCTGTTTGCTTTACGGGATTTCCGTGGAGGTAAAACGGTATGCATATAATTTTCGTACAATCAGATAGTGCACTCTTAGAGTTACATTGCAAAAAAGAAAAAAAAATAGCATGTCTCTTTTAAAAGGGTGTCTCATAAGAGCATGCTTATTGTCTTCTTAGCAGAAGTGGCATTTAAATGTAGTAAGCACTGGCCAAAAGCAGGAAGTAATTCTGAGAAATAAATGGCAGTAACCATCCCATTTTCCTGAATGGAGGTGAAAGTGGTTTGGCAAATATTTACCCAAGATGATGTTCATTTATGCAGTATTGAAATTACAGAGAGAAGAAGGTAATGGCTGTGTGTGCTGGTGAAAATGTCACATGAAAATAGAATAGATTCTATAGTTGCAAAGGAACTGAAATATCTCAGGTGGCATGAGCACACAGCAAGGGACTTTCAGCAGCAGCAAAGGCTGGTGTAAGGATTTAATTTACATCTTTAGAACTCTGCTCTTAATGGTACATGGTACACTAAAGAAAAAAAAGCCAGAATACTTTAAATTGTTGCTCCAGACTTCAGTCTGGCAAAAGTAAAACTGACATTAGTGGGTAAATGGCAATAAAGAAGGAAGGCAGCTATTTAACTGTCTGAACAGAGGACATGAACATCAACCTTTGATGTTCAGCTTTACTTGTTAAATGTGAAATTCTTACATAAGCCCAGCAAAGGGCTGGCAAAGGATTTAATCAGCAATTTAATCCTACTTAAAGCACTTTCAATTTCTACATGGAATTTTAAGAACCTTTTTACAACTATCACAGCAAAGTGGAATTTTATTTGAGAACAGTCATTGGTAGCATGACCGTTGAAAAACATCTAGAAATGTGGCTGAAAAATAGTCTAATATCTGCCCAGATGCCAATGTAATTTCATGGAAATTTAACAGAAGACAACTGTTATAGATATGATATTGAAATTAATCTTTCTCTGTACTTAATTTCATTGTTAAACTAACATGCAATAAATAATTCTTTGGATTGAGATGGCGATCATATTCCCTTTTTTAAAGCTCAATAAACTATTCTCATTGCAAGATAGTATTTATGAGGAAGGCACTGAACATCCCTTCTAGGAAGAATGGTGTTGCTGATAGGAAATTATCTGTAAAAGTTACTATATATCATGTAGTTTTATCTAGATTTCTATGTATTATATGTAATCATACAGAAATCAATCTCCTGTATCTCTAATTATCTGGAAGATGAATGTGCAGGACAAACCTCTTACATGAGGATTCAAGCAGATCAAGGATTGAAGTAGAAGGAATCAGATCTTGGACAAGTGTTGTACAGTGGGCTGACACTGGACATGGCCCTGTTTCTCTTCTTTTACAGCAAAAGCAGAAATTTAGCCTTGCTTTATATGATTGTTCTGCCAAAGACATACATACCTAAATGACATAGCATGTATTTGCTGTGGCAAAACTAGTAAAAGAGGTAAGATATTGGAAAATACCACCTGAAAACACCAAAATACACCTATTTGGAGAACATCTTCATTTCAGTCTTTCAGGCTGTCCAAAACTAAAATGAAGACAATAAGACAGATATTTCTGTATGTGTTTATATATAACTATTTTGCAAAATCACTCTTTCAGTTTTCTATGATAAATAGGTCGATACAGTTTTGATTAAAAGGAGTAGAAGTTTAGTAATTTTTGTCTCCAAGGACTAAGGATTAAAAAACAAATATTAAGCCCCTTATTTTGCTTTATCTGAAAAGCCGATGGAGTGGTGGAGATGCTCCAATTAATTTGTCTTTGTATACAGCATATGACATAAAAATAATTTGTTTTCGTTATGATACATCTGTATTTTCCACTTGTTTTCACAAAATATTATACTTTACCATTTGAGGATATGACATTGCTAGAGCTCATGCCACATGATCTGCATTACAACTCATAATTTAATACTTATTTAAATGTAGCCTAACAAAACTGCAAATTTAACCAGAGAGCAGTAAGAACTGTCATTTCCATCAGATTCTCTGAAATGCTTCACAATGAAAACTGATGTCATCTGCAGTTTCAAAGACAGTTTACTATGGAGTATGTTACTTTAATAAGTTTCCAGAATTAAGTCTTCTCTAAGTTGTCATAGTTTGTTCTTTATTTAATTTTTAATAATTCAATAATGAACAAGTTCCCAATGTCCTTTTATAAAAATGAAAACATTAGTGTCTTACATAGGAGAATACTGAGCAGAGAGTAAAACAGAGCACCATGTTAGAAGATTGATCTAAAAATATCACATTTGTATAGAACCTTAGTGAACTACCCTTGTAATAGTAGTTAAATATTCTAGGACTGGTTTTCCTGAAAATTGTCATGTCCTGGGTTTGTTTATGTTGCAATAAGGGCTCATCTCTTCTTTTAATTTGCAATGAATAGTATTTTACTTCCCAAGAATTCCGTGTTATACAATGAGCAATCCCAAACAGTGTTAATAGGAACAATATATGTAGGTAAGTTCAGAATATATGCATCACTGTCCAGACCACAGGGCAATATTTTCAGTATTTGTGGAAAGTACAGGTGTCTCAAGTCTCACTTCAGTGCCTGGTAATGTTATGATGATTATTCAGGTGAAAAACACCTGAAAGACAATCATTGGTCACAGCCAGCACAGCTTCATGAAAGGGAAGCCCAACTTAAGAAACCTGATTTCCCTTTATGACAAGGTAAGCCACCTAGTTGATCAAGGGAAGCCAGGTGATCTTTTTGGATTTCAGTAAAGCTTTTGATAGTGTGTCTAACAGGATCCTTCTGGAAAAAATATACAGCACACAGCTGTCTAAACACATCATGTGATGGGTGAGCAACTGGCTCACAGGTCAAGCACAAAGAGTTATAGTCAAAGGGGTGATACTGGACTGGGATCCTGTCATTTGTGGGGTTCCACAGGGCTCCACGCTCGACCTTGTGTTCTTCAACCTCTTCTGAAATGACTTGAAATGCAGGACTGGGAGGGATACAAAAGTGAGTTTGCAGATGACACAAAACTGGGAGGACCTGTCAACTCCCAGAAAGGCCCTGCAGAGACACCTCAAAAAGTTAGGAGATGGGCAATGACCAACCATATGAAGTTCAACATGGGCAATGACCAACCATATGAAGTTCAATAAGGGCAAGTGCCAGATTCTGCACCTGGGATGGGGCAACCCTGGATGTATGGACAGACTGGGGAATGAGATGCTGGGAAGCAGAGCTGTGGAAAGGAACCTGGGGGTTATGGTCAAGTTGAACATGAGTCAGCAGTGCCCTGGCAGCCAGGAGGGCCAACCCCGTCCTTGGGGACATCAGGCACAGCATGGCCAGCCAGCCAAGGGAGGGGATTGTCCCTTCTGCTCTGCACTGGGGTGGTCTCACCTCGACTGCTGGGGGCAGTTTTGGGTGCCACAATATAAAACAGATATTAAGCTCTTAGAGACCATTCAAAGGAGGACAGCAAAGCTGGTGAAGGGCCTTGAAGAGAAGCCAAATGAGGAGTGGCTGAGGTCATCTGGTCTGTTCAGCCTGGAGAAGAGGGGTCTGAGGGGGCACCTCACTGCTGTCTAAAACTTCTTTGTTGACAGGAATAAGAGGGGCAGGTACTGATTTCTTTCTTCTCTGTGTTACCAGTGACAGAACAGGAGGGAATGGCCTAAAGTTGTGTCTGGGGAGGTTTAGGTTGGACATCAGGAAAGGGTCCTCCCCCCAGAGGGTGGCTGGGTGCTGGAACAGGCTCCCCAGGGAAGTGGTCACAGCACCAGCCTGACAGAGTTCAGGAAGCATTTGGACAATGCTCTCAGGCACATGGTGTGATCCTTGGGGTATCCTGTGCAGGGCTAGGGGTTGGACAAGGTGATCTTTTTGGGTGTCTTCCAACTCAGCTTATTCTGTGATTCTGTAATTAATTTTGATATGAAAATATTGATGTTTAGTCCACAAATGAAGCCGGGAAATGCACTCTAACAGAATCAACTGTATACACCAAAGAACAGAGCTTTGTAATACTGCTAATTAGTGGGGAAAAAAAAAAAAAAAAAAAAGAAAGAAGAAAATTTAAGCTTTGTAAAGCATTCGTGAGGGTATAAACCTCTGATTAAATATTTTCCTTGCAGAGGACCATTATTTTCCCTAGCACACAAAAAAACCTCGTGTCTTCAAATATATCTTTTTGAAATCAGCCTGAAATCCTGTTATCATTGCTTTTATGGCTTCTTTTTTCTTTTTTTTTTTTTCCCCTTCCAAAATCTGGTAATCCTTTTCATGTGAACATGGTGGATAAAACATGCATTCAGTGAAGGAGAAGCTGGATGCCCTACAGTGAGTGCTCAAAACATTAGCTTTTACAGCTGAATTCTAGAATCTCCTGGAATAAATGTATTGTTAATTATTTCTTCAAAGTCAGGTCAAATTCAACAGTAAGAATGGCACACACCTCTAATTTCTAGCACTTACCAGTATTCACAGCCAAGGAAAGCTTTCTCTGAGGGCATTTGTGGGTTTGATCTCCTAAGACTGATAGCAACCAGATGAGAGATCTTGCTGTTAAACCATTATGCCAAAGATGAGAATCATTACTAGTGTTATTTTGAAAGCAGTTTTGTTCAGCTAGTAATCCAAAAAAACCATTTAGATTGCTTAGGCTTATGTTGAGAGTATTTAATTTGTACTAGCCATTTACATTGTCTATGGTTTTGATTATAAGAGTATTTGAAATCTTGGGATTGAGTGTATTTTCAATTCTAATTTAGAAGATTGCTTCAGACATATTGCATTTCTGAATAAAAGTAAAGGTTCTTCGTTAGCCTAGTAATGTTTGTTTTGACCCTAATAGTTAGGGATCAAGGAAAGTTAATGAATTACCAGTTAATGATCAATCAATGGATACTGAGGAGAGCTACAAAGATGATCAGAGGGCTGGAGTACCTCTGCTATGAGTAAAGGCTTAGAGCTGGGGTTGTTCAGCTGCAGAACAGGAGGCTCCGTGGAGGCCTTATAGCACCTTCTAGTACTAAAGGGAGCCTACAAGAGCTCTGGAGAAGGACTTTTTACCAGGGCATGTAGTGGCAGGACAAGGGGCAATGGCTTGAAGCTGAAGAAAAGTAGGTTTAGAATAGATATTGGGAAGAAATTCCTTACTGTGGTGACAATAAGGCACTGGAATAGGTTGCCCAGAGGAGCTGTGGATGCCCCATCCCTGGAGGTGTTCAATATTGGTCTGGATGTGGCTCTGTGCAACCTGATCTAGTGGAAGACATCTCTGTCCGTAGCAGGAGGGTTGGAACTAGATGATCTTTAAGATCCTTTTAAATCCAAACCATTCTGTGATTCTATAAAAAGAAAATTAGAAGAATGACAGCTTATTAAAAATAAATGGGGATTGACTAATAACTATTTACCAGCTAATTATTTTTGAAATGTGGAATATCAATATCAAAAAGCAAGTCCTTCATAAGTATTTATAATAATTCAAGATTAACATGTATTTGATTTTTAAAAAAAAAAGTTTTCATTTTCCTTTTCAAGGTGAACACGTGTGACACTATTAATCTATTTTATTGAAGATATGTATATAAAAAATCAGACATTTAGGTGTGTATTAAGGAACAAAGAAGCAAAGACTTTCTTTGAGAAAAAGATGTTTTTCTGAATTACGTAGAAGCATACATCAGAAGATTTATTTGACAATATACCTTACTGCTGTATTGGGTGATTTGCCAAAGCTGGACCTGAATTTATCCAGATTTAAGAACCAGGAAAATCAATTGCATTGATGTTTTGTGTAGATTTTAAAAATAATTTATCCTTCTGAAATAGCAATTTTAGGTTTGTATGTACTCATCCAGCAGCTACTTCACTCTTTGTCAGTGAAAACATTCTTGAAATTTAATTCTTGCCTTCCAGGTTTAACTAAACCCCCTAAATGCAATCAGATGATAAGCACAGTATTCATGAGATTGACAATTCAATGTTCATCTCTGTCACACTTGCTACTCATATATTTCTCAGTGTGACTACTGAGACAATCTAGGGAATTTCTTAGAGGAAAAAGCTCCATAGAGTCTGTTAATCTAAATGTATGCATATAGTGAAAATCATATGCTATATAGCCTCTCTACTAGTGTAATGCACTAGTAGCCCAGAGCTAACACTGAAGTCATATGGAGTGGAGGAACTTTTCTGCTTATGGTCTAAAGCCAGGCAAAAGGTGTTTGTGGGAAATAGCCAGAGGCAGTGGGAAGATGTCTACAATACTAACACAATCAGAAAACTTAAAAAAGCCCAAAACACCCCCCCAAAAACCCAATTCAGAAACATATTAATTTCTCATTGTATTAGGATTCTTCATGTCTCTTCTATTGATTACAGATCATCCAGGACAGACTGGAGACTACATTCACCCCCAACTGATTAACCCAGTACACTTTGCATTTGTATCATGCATGAACTGGACATGTAGATATGGAAGGTATGACAATCTTTGGAAACCATGATGTAGTATTCAGCTATCTGCAAATTTTTCAGGGGGAGTTCTCCATATCATGAAGGAACAGAAAATGTTAAAGCTGAGATCCGTTAAGATGCTTCTCTAAGAGAACAGTGCTGTTCTCGAGGTACCTGGGTTGGATACTGACATTGGTTTCCTTGGTGTACGGCAATTTGAACAAGTAAGGAGAGTAAATTGGTCCCTTAGGTAATATAGAATCCAAGCAGTGTTCATTTCAGTGAAAGGAGTCAGGAAAAAGACCAAAGGATATTTGTTGAGACAGAATAACAGATGCAATTATCTATTTTTTACATAATTGTCATTTCAGATTTATAATTTTATACATTTCCTTTTGAAAAGAAGTTGCAACGACTAGCCACATTATTTTCTTACAGTGCTCAGAAGTAAACTGCCAGTTTCAGGACAGATCTTGTCACAACTGCCTGGAAAAGAAACACATTACCAACTACAGTACAAATGCATATTACCATAAGATTTCAAATTTTTTTGTGCATAAGGTGCAATCCAATTTCTTTTCACAACATAATGGTCATAGATTTAAACCTTTTGGCAATTATAAGATGGGGTATTTTGTTCTGTGTAGTCCACAAGGTCTCTCTTACAGAGAAATAATAATAAAAAAGGGTTTAAAGATCTCAAGAGAGGTTTGAGAACATTTTGTTTTCTATAAAATTCAAAAATTTCAGCAAATAAATGTTTGTATATTGCCTGACAAAACTGGTAAAAAATAAATTGCTTTACTTGTTTTGTGATTTCCCCAGATATTCTGTGTCTCTAGTGAAGAGCTGCAAGTGTCTTTTTTTCTGGGGAGTGGCACCAGTTGTCACCCAGTTGATTGTATGCACTCTGCACCTTCTCAGGTGGTCTTGCTTTATTAATTTGGTGTTTGAGAAGTCCAGATGCTAATACTCCTAATGATCAGCCATTCTTTTTGACTTTTAGTAACAAGTATTCTCATGCAGTTAATATCAAACAGAACTTTGTGCTCTACATCCGTTATTTCAAAATTCCCATTTTTGAACTCCCCTAGTCTCAAGTAAGTTGTACATTGTCTTCCTTTTTTACTGCCTACAATCTTTTCACCTACTTCCAGGGCCCCATGATGTAAAATGTCATTTTGCCGATCTTCAGTTCCAGTGACAACTTTAATTTTACTGATTTTAATGGGCTTTTCAAATACAATCCCATAGAAGTCTCCAGTAGAAGGAGCTTTGCCCCAGAAGTACTCATCAATGCTGCTGTAAGCCTTGCTTGCCTCATAGTTTTCAAATACATTCATATTGGTGTGCAAGTTTGCAGGTGGGTTGTCAGGGATATCAAAGGATTCCTCCTCAAAATCGTCATCCTTTAACTTATTTTCAGCTCCTTTGTAAGATGAGTAGTATCCCATGTGCTGGAAGAGAGATGGCTTAAAACGTATCACTTCCTTTTGAGCCAACAGGCCACGGAAGTGGATGAGCAGCCAATCGCAAGGCATTTCTTGGTAAAACATCAATAGAAAATGGGCCAGGCGTGGTAGGTCATGAGAATGGTAAAGCTTTCCAATGTAGCCCAGCTTGGAGAATTCCAACGTCACCCAGTAGGATCCTTCTCGCGAGGTAATTACTTTCTTAACAGCAGTCAAAAAATTCTTTGAGCAGCGAACGTCGTCTTCCAGCATCACATAATAGTCAGAAAGATTAGCACAGAAGTTTAGAAGGAAAGCATAATCCACATTTTGTTTTGACCGAAACTTCACACGGTCCTCGGGGTCATTGTAATTTCTCTTAAGGCCATCTAGTACAGGATAGTAATCCTCAGGGACGTGAATAACTATTAATCTGCCCGCAATTATATGATGTGCAAATTTCTGTGAAATATCCTGGACCATCCCTTCACACCAGGCTGAGTCAAAATCTGCCAGCTGTACTACCACTGCAATTTCTTTGAGTTCCTCGTAGCTTGACTGCTCAAATATGGACTTGATGGTCTCAAGCAAGTAGTTTCCCTTTTTCCGTTTTACAGAGGATAGTCCAATTGTAAGATACCCTGTACAAAAGACAATTCAAACAAAAACTTAGTATCTGATCTTGGAAGCAATTTTATCATAAAGATATTCTCCTGAGCTGTGTTTATATCAAATAAACCTCGTGAATGGTGAAGACTGAGAAATTTGGCACGTGAACTTATTAAGCTGCATGCAATAAAGGACCTTTATTGCCTTTTCATTAAGAAGTATGATATTGCAAGCAAGTAGACATATGGAGACTATTGTGTTAAACATTAACTTGTTTACTGCAAGGAGTAGAGCGTTGGGGACAAATGCCAAAGCAGTGTGAACATTTATGCCTTGTAGACAAAACCACATATACAATGATAAGGCTGTAAATCTGCTAAAAGAAAGAGGATTATGAGGGGATTATTCACACCATATTTTGAAAGCAAGGAACTACCACATGCAGCACTTCTATCATTTTAAGCCCTCTAAAAGTCTAGTTATATCTATGCATAACTTTACAATTTTATGAATTTTGCATGGATAATTTTTTCTCAGTGAAATGTGTTCATTTTTAAGTGAATTTGTCTAGTTTTTCCTTGCTAGTAGTTTTTCTTCCAACTCTCAGGACTCATTAAGCATTTTACAGGGAACACCCACTTGGAAGATACAATTTAGATAGATATTATTTTAAAGTAGAACTTCTCTCCTTGCTTGCACAAATAATTGTTAATGCTGTTACGTTATTTCCAGACAGAGCTATATCTTATAAAACAAGAAATTTGATCTGTGCAGTTTTGTAGGCACTGCCAATGCATTTTACCAGCATTCCAAATCAAGATTTTTTCAGATATTTGCTAACATATCTGTATTTGTCTAACTTCTGATGTAAAAAATGTTAAGACATTGTAATTGAAAGGATGTCCTTAAGTTGAACCTGCCCCAACTTTCTTAAGATACAGTCATTTGTAAAAGACTGCTTTAATAGTGATTCAGGGTGTCCCCTCAAGGTTAAGTCTGTTCAAAATGAAGTTGTACACTAAAGTACAAACCCCAGAAGTCATTTGCACTGCCTAGAGAGCCCCAGATTTTTCAAATCTAATTTGAACAAACTTTATAGATTTCTACAATCCGCATATTATTTTATTTTACCTTCTGGGCTTGGACTGCAGAACCTTGTTTATGTATGTGAAATGGTTGATTTGGAACCAAAAAGATACCTGCCTAAAGTCTAGGTATGGCCTTATTTCACTTTTAGAGGAAAGTGTTGAACCATGTCTGAAATAAGAATAACTAAATAGTCCATCTGCAGATGGCTGTGAGAAGAATCCTCCTTTATTGTCCTGATAATAGCACAATTCAAAAAAGAGTTGAATTTTAGCACAGCTAAAGGAGCGAGGAGGTCCATTTGCAGCTGCTGGGCTGGCAGAATAGGGGACCTGAGGGGTGTGTCTATGTGGTGCCAAGCATGCTTAAGATTGAGTTTACTGGTTATACAGAGATTGGCAGCATGCCCTCAGAGGGTGGTTGCAGAACACCACCAGCACGTGCCTTGCTTCTGCTTTCTAAATCATCTTCCTCTTGCCTGGGAGGGGATGCATGGAATTGTGCTCACACAGACCATCCAGGGGCTGCCTGCAGGATATCTACAAGTCAGGCAGTTGGTCAGAAGGTAATCAGACTGTGGGGCAATCACTGCTAGGTCCGGACTAGCAGCCAGGCAAGAATAGCCTATGCTAGATATCCCACTAACTCTCTTGAGATGGTCACTGCTTAACTCAGCCCCTCTTGCATAGGAATACCACAGGGACTATATGGATTTCACACTGTTTTCAATTACCTCATTTTGCAACATTCAGATTGCAGTTACTTACTTTTCCTTGGCAATGGTGTGCCAGCTAGGTAGCGATAGGAAATGTTTATAGATCCTGAGAAATTAGACAAATCTTTGAAACTGTGAACATAACGCTCTGGGTTGAGCTGGTGGGTGGCTGTTTCTCTGATTAATTGCTTGTCCCCTTCCTATTAGCGGGAAAACAAAAATAACAAAAAAGGGAGAGAGACAGAGAGAAACACATTTGTGAATGCCAGCTAGAGAGAAAACATGGACATGCAGGTTTCCAAGAATAACATTTTTCAGTTTCACCTTTCATGAAAGCATGTAGATGTCACCTCATTTAAAACAAAAACAAACAAAAAAAACCCTCAAACCAACAAGCATCACTGAATATCCCACATTTTGGCTACAGAAAATCTACCATAAACCTTCAGATTATAGTAAAAGGAAAAGAAAAAAATACTTTGCATGAAACTCTGGAAAGGTAGCAAATATTAAATTTTCGGCCAAAAAATGCTGTGGCATTCAAAAGAGGGGAAAGAAAACATCACTCAGCAACATATAAGATAATTTTCACAGATGTAGAAACAGGGAAGATTTTTCAAAAATGTTTTCAGTGACTAAAAAATCTACCAGAATTGCTGAAAAGGAAAGACAAATCTAGACCCTGGTATCTGGACCATTTTGACATTTTTCTGAGAAGCTTCAACTCAGGTTTGCAACAAGAAGAAATGCGTGTGATCATGAGGACAGTAAAAGTTTCTCTGATTTTGGAAAGCACTTTTTAATGGCACAGTCAAAAGGTACATTTATCACCATGCCTCCTCTTCCTGCCTCCTTCTTCAGTCCTTTCCTTTCAAGAGGCTTCCCTAGTCATAGTAAAGGCATGGAAGGAAAAGAGCGGCTTCAGCAGTGCCCTATCCTTCAGTAGTGCTCCTATGCCACTTGGGCCTCGGGGAAAATCTGTTCCTTAGCCCTTAAGAAAAGAGAAAATATCTAATAGCTCATGATGGCTGAATTTAAAAGGAGGAATGCATATTTAATTTACCTGGTTTGATTTTAGTCTGATGACAGGCACATGTATGAATGAGTTTGCTTCTTCTAATATATGCAGTATGGTAATGCACTAAAACTTCTGGGTCTGCCATTAAATGAGAGCACTGTGCAGTAATGGTACTGCTACTAACAAGAGCAACCACGGAAACAGTAAGCAGCGCTCATATTTAATGGCATAAATATTAAAAAATGTGTCAAAGATATATTTTATAGCACAAAGAAATATTTCTGTAAACTGATCTTACATTCATTTATAGTTCATTGTTTTTCTTGTATAGAAGTAGTAAATAATCCACTTCTGAGCTTAGTAAAGATCTTTGGCAGATATCCAGGGGCACCTACCTGCACTGTTATGCTCTCTTGATCCTCAGTGTCTCTTGAGTAATCTCTCTCTAGTGCTTATGTGCGACTTTGCATTTGCTCATAAATTATGAGAGGAAGTTTGATGATCAGGTTCAAGATAAAAATGTAACTCAATGAACAGGAAAGAAAGTACACCAAAACTTCTGGAGATTTTCCGTTAAAAATACCAGATGGAAAAGAAAAAAGGCTGGTCCAAAAACGTTCTCTTTTCAAAATCCTTTCTATAATATCAAAACATTGTGTCATGGGTTCCCGAATGGAGCACCAAAATTCCTTGTTTCATAAGGTTTTGGAATGGAAACTTATTCTGCTGAGGTTTTGCTACATAAAATGTTTAGAAATAGACAATGTCAGAAGAAACTGTTTTGATTTTAACAAGCAAAATATCTAAACTGAACACAAAAATTTTCCTTTTTTCCCCCTCTTTAATAAATGTCTTTTGTGGCTAACATTTGTTTTTAATAGTTGCTGTTTAATTCTTTTGTTGAATGACAGACCAAACTGAAATCAGGATTTTTTTCAAGATTAAAATCTGTTTCTTCTATCTTTAATTACTATGTAGAGGTCAGTGAAGCTGAGGAGCTTGATTAACTCTCCTTGGTTTTCTTCTATAGCTTTTTCTAGAATGATTTTGGCTTTCATCTGTTAACTAACCTCTAACTGACGTTCCAGAATTTGCTGGGAGTTTCACATGGGTGCCATAGGATGAAGTGCCAGAATTGTCCACCCTTAATGAAGATAGTTTGCTCTGCTAAGGATGCTGAGTCAACTACAATAGTGCTATTCTTTGCAAAGTGCCCAAAATAGTGATCAGTATCTGTAGAAGAGTGCAGAACACGTTTCATTTACAATCTACTTACAACTCTGAATAGGTATAAGACCCCCTTGTGTATATTGTGATATCTGGTGTATTTTAGCTTAGTATGTCTTCAAAATGCTTGATCAAATGTAGTTCATATGCTGAAGATGAAGCACCTTAAACTGCTTTTTTAATACACATGTAATATACTGCATAACTGCATAATACACTGCATAACTCCATACTCTCTGCCCAATGTACTTCAGCTATTTTGCCATATGGGCCATTACTTTCCATTTCTGCAGCAAATGCCCTGCAGAAAACATTGAAGGGATTCTCTGGACATGTGAGACCCTTTGAGCAAAACCAGAAAGTTTCTCTTCTCCCTTCTTGAGGTTTACCAAAATGAATGTCTTTTTAATACTCTAACTTTTTGAAAAAGACAACTTGTCTTACATGTGGTGTTGGTGTCTAGCCTGCTGCCTGAGGCCGGAGGAGGAACTCATGTTCAGTTTTCTTCCTTCTACCAGCTACCTTTAGGAGATAGTCCAGCAGGAGATTGGCTGCAATTCAGAGAGCCTTTGGGGCTCTGAGGACTTTCAGATTTTCATTCCCTGAGGGAAACTCTTTGGCCTGCTGTCCTCAAAAGCTTTCCCCACGTATATTTATCTTCACCACAAACACTGAAATTGCTCATCTTTTACCTCAGCAGAGAAAACATACCAGACATGGTATGTTTGGAGCTGTCAGACAGGGTCAGGAAATTTGAGAATAAAACTAAATAAATAAGCTGAAAAGTCAACATCCTAAAACTCTTGAAAAACACTTGATGGACCATAAAGGTATCAAGAGACCTGGAAGAACTCTCGGGAGACTTGGCAAGAGACTTGGCTGAGAGCTACATGAATACAAACATGCCAGAACTGTGAAGAGAGAAGCAGTGAAAGAGAGTGAATTTATTAAAAGGGGGGCGGGGGGTGGGGGAAGTAAATTAAGAGTAAGACATGGAGCCATCTGGGGAGCTGGCAAATAGGACAGGAAAAAATTTCAAAAACAAGCCAAGAGGAACACCGTTATCAGTGATAAAAAACTCACTTTCACAAACATCTGGACGACTTTGAAGCAATCAGTGAACAGACAAGAAACATAAGGGAAAATACAGCTAGGAAAAAAGTGATAAGCCAGGTCACATTTAATCATAACTAAGAAATGTTAAATAAATAAAAAGTGCAAAACCTTAGTGTTAGACAAAGAAATATGTCTGTAATGAAGTAACATGCTACAAACATGGGCTATCTTTTCAATGGCTTAAAAGAGTAGTAGAATAATATTAATATTGTAAATATTTACAATATTAAATAATTTTATAATTATAATATTTCAAATTAAAATAATTAGGATGGTATATATGTTTCTGATAAATAATATAAGGATTTTACTACTTGTGTATTACACTTTTCAATGTACAATTATGTTTCTTTTCAGACGCAAATGAGATCAGAATTAATTGTTCAAAATATTGGAAAATCCATACAGTCCCTGTTAAATTCAAGATAAAGACAGCACTATCTAGTCATATCACAATACAACAAATTCAGTTTAGTCATTTTACTACTTGCAAGATCTAGTTTTTCAACCACTACATTCTTTGACTAGGCCGAGTCCAATCTCCAAAGAATTGGAAATTCAATCCGTTAATCGAGTCTCTGGGGCTCACATGGCATTCAGCACCAAAACACCCCTAGGTTACACATAAACTGTGGAGTTATGCTACGTTGTTGGTAGCTTATTTGTTGAAATTCTTACATAAATATTTCCACAATCTTTTTCAAAACCATAAACTTACATTAGGTTTCATTTGTCTAAATTTAATGCTGTAGCACTGAACCTGTCAGACTAAAATCTGAGTTACAAAAAGTGAGAAAACCACAAAATAAACTCATTAAAATGAAATTATTTATGCAAGGAGCTTAAAGTAGACAGAATGGGTGTAAATTTTCTTTTATAATTTTATTTTTATAATACCTTTTAATGCAGTATTCAAAGGTGCAGTTTACAGTGTATACTGAAAAACAAGCTCCCAGATCACACGAATAGTTCAGATATATTTTATCCTCACCAATTTACTTTTCTACTAGGGATGTTTTACTGTTCCGTTGTTCCAGGATCACTTCTTTGCAACTTACCAAAACATAACCATCCTCAATGTACAAGTTCATGAACAGCAAGCAAACAACAAGGATTCCTAAGAACGACACTGCTGATCGTTTCCGCAAGCATCTCATTTTATCAAAATATTTCAAGTTGTACCTCGTGAAGAACTGCATACAGTAGTGTCACCTATGAATAAAACCACAGTATTACAAGAATGGTCGACCTGATAAGCGTGACAACAACTAAACTTACCTTCAGATGTATCAAATCCCTTCAAACATACAGACTGCACTTTCAGACAGAATTAATTTCATTTAATCGTTGTCACCTTTGGGTATAATATACAATCTTAACTATAAACTAAGCTTCCTTTTTATTTTTTGTGTCAGCAAAGAAACAAACATATGCCCACTGTCATACACATTTTAAAGTGGGCTTATGATGTCACTGACTGAAGTGCATCAACAGTTAATTTGCTATGCTTAACTGTCAGGTCCCAACTTGGTGGGTAGAGATGATGCTGTGCATTGTTCCCCCATGTACCTGTGTCTCCTCCAAACAACAGGCCAGGTCAACAGGCAAGGAGGAAATTATTGAATGACTTAGTATTGTCACCAATAGAAGAATTCTGTATACCAGAGCTTCCAGGAACAAATAAGGTACCTTCAGTGAAGTGAAAAAGCACTGGCAAGTCTGTATAGCATCCCTTAGCCTTGGGCCTCTGTACTAGGATGGAAAAACTCTCAGTGGAGATATTATTTCCATCTTCAGAAGAAAGGTGGGTGTCTGCCTTAGACTAGGCACATCTAAGCAGAGTATTGGGAAATCCTTATCAACCCAATTAGATAAATCAAATAAGGGTGGCACAGAGATCATGAAGCCACCTAGTATTTCTGTACAAGATCAAGAAAGAGGAATGTCTAGTCAGATCACAATGTTGCATATTCATTTTAGTAATTTTACTCTGTAAAACACAATGAATGCTGTTCTTGTCCACCAAGGACTGTATGTGTTTGAACAAGATTTGGCCCTAAATTAAAGATCTCACTGCCCAAACCCTGAGAGATTATTAGCAAAACAGCAGACTATAAACTTATTATTTATGTATTATGTATTATGTTCTTACTCATATTTTGGCTGTTTTCCACAGCAATTCATGATGTTTCAATTGAATTTAACATATAGAAATTATATACAAATGAAGACTTTAAAGCTAGTCTGTGTGAAGTAGTAAAAAACACTACACCTGAAATGGTTAAATCCTGCATCTCAATACCTTCCTTTTTGAAAGTGTTGAACATCTACACTGATACAAAATATTAGTAGTTCCATAAATGATTTGTCATGTCATATCGAAAATTTTCTGTCCTAATAACAAAAACCTACCAAGCACAAAATCCAATGTATATTTGTTTTGCCAAACTGAATAAACATATTTAACAGTATAAAATATGAGTCCATTGGACTCCAGAGAACCAGGAGGTAAATATATCAAATATTAGTAATGCAATTAGTAATTGCAAGGAATCTATAGATTTGAAATTAACTGCAGTAAATGGAGGCTGGTTGTGCACAGAATGTTTTTATATTCACTATGTTGAGAGTAAAACCAGTTTACAGGCCACATGAAGAAATAAAAAAGAATCAGTAACAATATATATTTTTATCTGCCTTTATTTAGGATGAGCTGAATTACAGAAACCTGACTATTCTGAAGCTTAAACCCCCAGTGCAGATATTTTTTAAAGTTACATCAAGGATTTCCCTTTTCTTAATATCTAAGGACATTGAAAATAAACCTCAGGAAGGAGGTGTTAGGGACATGAATCTCTAAACACTAGGCCTCCCTATACTCCTGCAACTCCCTATGGCAGCACAGTGGTTGCTAGTTGTCTCTGGATTCCAGCAGGCTGCTGTGGAAATGAAAAGTTGCCCCTGTTTTAGAAAAGACTCTGTTACACATACAATTTGGGCTTCTTTTTTTTTTTTTTTTTGTCCCCTTTTCCCCTGCCCCCTCCCTCCTTCTTCTCACAGTACAATTACTGACTTTCAAACCACTACACTCTTTTAAAAGCCAATCAGAAGATCACTGGATGAATTAAATACTGATACTTCTCATATTAGTGGCATTAACTATCCTGACTATTGAAAATGCAGTTAGTCTGGGTTAGAGCGCTTGCAGTCACTGCCAGCATATTACATTTTCCTTGGGTGTAAAAAATAAAACAAACTTGGAAATAAATAAATGTGGGGGTTTTTCAGTCACAGGATGAATGTATGTGATATGCTTGCTGGCTGGACTGTGGTGTTACACAGGTCCCCCACCTTTGCCCTGAGCCACCTGTCTGAAGTCCCCAAGGGTGAGAAACAGGCTTAGAACTTTATTTCCTGGACATACCATATTAGATCATTCCTGTGTTGGATTAGGAATAAATATAGAGGGAATTAGGTGAAGCTAGAGGAACACAGGACTGTCATGACTAAAACTGATGTACAGAGAGAGGAGAATACACTACAGTCACCACTTAGAGAACACCTGCAGTGCTTGTGCTGGTTTCACGGGAAGCCATGACATCACTGTTTTGCACGTGGGAACATCTGGAAGCAAAGCATCGTGCCAGTGGGAGTTTTTTGTTCATCACACCTCTTGGTAGGTCCCTACCAAGTAAAGGCCTGGAAGGGAGGGAATCCCCAAGGAGGGCACGCCCCGGTAGAACCCCCACGGAGGAGGCTCAGACACCGCTGCTGACACCAGGTGGCAGCGCAGGCTCGCCCGTGCCAGCCCCAGCCCGCTCCTCACCTCTGTCCCGAGCCTGCTCCTCACCTCTGTCCCCAGACATCTCCTCACCGCTGTCCCCAGCCTGCTTCTCACCTCTGTCCCCAGCCTGCTCCTCACTGCTGTCCCCAGCCCGCTCCTCACCTCTGTCCCCAGACAGCTCCTCACCGCTGTCCCCAGCCCACTCCTCACCTCTGTCCCCACACAGCTCCTCAACGCTGTCCCCACACAGCTCCTCACCTCTGTCCCCAGACAGCTCCTCACCTCTGTCCCCAGCCAGCTCTTCACCTCTGTTCCCAGCCTGCTCCTCACCTCTGTCCCCAGCCCGCTCCTCACCTCTGTCCTCAGACAGCTCCTCACCGCTGTCCCCAGCCCACTCCTCACCTCTGTCCCCACACAGCTCCTCAACGCTGTCCCCACACAGCTCCTCACCTCTGTCCCCAGACAGCTCCTCACCTCTGTCCCCAGCCAGCTCTTCACCTCTGTTCCCAGCCTGCTCCTCACCTCTGTCCCCAGACAGCTCCTCACCTCTGTCCTCAGACAGCTCCTCACCGCTGTCCCCAGCCCACTCCTCACCTCTGTCCCCACACAGCTCCTCAACGCTGTCCCCACACAGCTCCTCACCTCTGTCCCCAGACAGCTCCTCACCTCTGTCCCCAGCCAGCTCTTCACCTCTGTTCCCAGCCTGCTCCTCACCGCTGTCCCCAGACAGCTGCTCACCGCTGTCCCCAGACAGCTCCTCACCTCTGTCCCCAGCCTGGTCCTCACTGCTGTCCCCAGCCAGCTCCTCACCGCTGTCCCCAGCCCGCTCCTCACGGCTGTCCCCAGCCTGCTCCTCACCTCTGTCCACAGCCAGAGTCTGTCTGAAGGTGCTGCTTGACATCCTTGCACTGTAAGCCTTTAGCTAAGAGCACGCCCAGGGTCATACATATGTGCATGCAGAATTCCTGACATCTTCCTAGAGCTGCTTCTGCTTGCATCTCTGTATCCACTCTGTGGATTGCATTGTGGAACACCACATCAGCGAAATTTGCACAGAAAAAAAAGGTAACTCTTACCTTTTTTTTTTTTTTTTTTTTTTTTTTTGCAGGTAATGCCATTCATCTCTTGAAAAATAGTCTCAAAAATTCCTGCAGTGAGACCTCTGATGTTCTTCAAGACCATTTGACAGAATATTCACCATTACTTAAAATCTCTGACTTTGATATTGAAAAAAAATCTTCATTCAATTCAATTCTGAAGGCACAGCTTTGCTTGAAGATTTTATGCCTTCATTATTCATGTACAATTAAGTAGTTATCAGAATGGTTTAAATTCAATTTGTTTCATAAAGCTGGCATTAAGCAGTTAAACAAAATAATTAATAAACATGCATAAATTATAAATCTTTTCCATTTGAAATGAGATGTACTGCTTTCATGAGTCTCTAGAGAGGGAACTTGTGAGACCTCAGACCTCTATGTACATGTATGTGTTGCTATCAGACATACATGTGCAGTTTTACATGGTCATGTGACATTATAATTCCTTTGACTTTCTACAACTGTACACAGTGAAGAGGTGGTGAGCCAAAAAATGCAATGACATACCATTACAGTGTGTAGATGCTATTCTTTATAGCATCTACAAAGGTGTGAAATCTGTGTAAAAGTTCAAGAATTGATTTTCACACGATAATGCAAGGTTTTCTCTTGCAGAATTTGCAATACCCAGAAGAATTTTAACATTTTTTAAAAAGTAAATCCCAAATGACCATCCAGAAAGAGATTGTTTTTAATAAGCCAAGTCCTTGAAACCAAAAATTGAAATTAAAATATTTAAAATTATGTCTATTAAAATTTTAAAAGAAATTTCAATTTGGATTTCAATATGGCTGTTCCCAGGAGAAAAAAAATTACATAAAGCAAGACTTTATTTTCCTTATTTTCCTTTGTCAGAGGAAAGAATTTTTGCCATCTGTAGAATAATTTCTCTAGGCCACATTCATGCACACTCACTCTGGTAAAGCATTTCATATGTAATCCATTCTAATTCATCTTCACATTCTGATAATACAAGGGATTTTTACTTTGTCCTGCTTTTAGAGATTATCGCTTACTTTCCTTACATATTTCCTCCATAAGCAGATACATAAAAAAGTCCCTGTGGTGTTACTTTACCCTTAAGGATGCCAACATGAGTTAAGGATTTAGCCTTACCTAAACAGTGCAGTTAATCTGCTTGTATCTACAACTCTACAGGGGTGGAGCAACAAGGTCTTCTTTATATTTTATTCTGGCTTGCTTGAGTACTGTACCCCAGCAGCTCAAAAATGTTGCTTGTTTACAGAGGCACTGATGGCTGTGAGAAATGACAACTGAATTATTTTAATATTTTAATATTTTCAAATGAGGAATGTAGCTTTACCTGTCACTGTAGAGTCATTATTCCAGGAGGTGGAGCTGATCCACTGCCACATTTGTTATATGAGATAACTCAAAAATAACATGATTGGATTATTAAAACCCTTGTGAACTTTATTGCAATCTCTGATTTGACTGAGACACTCAGAAGCAGGAACTTTATTCCTCAGCTTTGTGATATACCATTCTACCACTCTGTTACTGAACTGCTTTACTTTCAGTTCTTAATGCTTGTCCAATGTGTTTCAGTTTTTCTTTTTGGAAGGCTGCACACAATACCTCAAGGGCCGCATTCAGTTATCTTTATAAAGCCAAAAAGGAAAAAAAAAAACAAAACAAAAAAAACCAACCAAACAAACAAAAAACCCCCAAAAAACCCCCAAAAAACAAAAGGGAAAAACCCCCAAACAAACCATATTTTTCACATGGTTATTATTACATTTTGCATGTACCATGATTTTCTTTTACAAGTTTTAAAAAAACCAGTCTAAGTTGTGATGTAGAATTGAGCTACAGAGGGTAGTGTACTAGAGAATTGTAATGGATAGGTTATTCCATGGGGCTTAGATAGACTCCCAGGCAGATTCACTGTCTGCCTTACTGAAAGCCTGAACGTACATGTAAAATGTTTAAGGTTGACAGACAGGATGTTTGCTGCCACTGGCAGCAGGGAAATAAAAACTAGTTTGAAGGAAAGGAAAAGTTTAACTCAGAATGAGGCTAAGAAATCCAGAGGAACTCAGGTTTTAAACTAGCCATAAGTAGATTGTGTAGCTACACATGCTTAGATAAATGGTTTAAAGATTATTATACCATCTGAAATATGGGTTCTAGATACAGGAGGTTAAAAAATTGAGATATATTAGTATGCAGATTACTCAAAATTTACACTGATAAAAGGATGGGCAAAAGAAGTAGGTTTTAGAAAAGAATTTGAAAGGCATAATTATCCTTGATCTACAGAAAGTGAAATATTATTTCAAACACTAATGTAGCATACAGATATATACAGACCCCAACAGTTTTGGAAAAGGGATGAGAGTTTGGGAGGAAAAAGATGATTCAGCTGATGTAAGTTACTGAACAGTACAGAAAAGCAAAGAGCTTAAATTCAAAGCAGGTGTTGGTGGATGAAGTGTCTTTCCTGTCTGACAGCTTCAGAGTGATATAAAATGGAGTTGCAAAACTCTGGCTGTAACACTCTGAGCAAAATGTAATGCATTTCTTCTGGCATGGAGGAGTCAAGTCTAATCAAAGGGAAGAGATGACTAAGAAGTGTGAAGTTGCATTGATTTAGACGGTAAAGCACTATCTAATCCATCATTGGATGGATGGCTGTATACCACTGGATATACTTTATCAAGTAAGTTGGAGTGTAAAATATGGGGTTTAGAAAAATGACATAGACAGTGAGTTAAAGGCATGTGGAAAAAGCCTGGAAGATAAGAAAAAAGTAATAAAGAAACCTGAAATAACCCTGAATTTCTGCTCCATAGAGACAAAGCAGAGAGTAAAATAAAACAGCATGGGCATGAAGAGGGAAGAAACAGGTAACTGTTACATCCAGGGAGAGTGAGATTAGAAGCTTTTAGAGATACAGGAGTGGGGTATAAGTCTGCATCAGAAATACAGGGAGAATTGTCGCTGTCCGTTGAAAATAGCACTGGGCATCATTCAGAGAAGAGAATTTTTAGAAAGATGAGGATAGACTTTAAGTTACATAAATACCCAGTAATTTTTATCCATTCACTCATCAATTAATGAAAAGAACATGGACAAAAGTATTGATAGATTCAACAGAAGATAAAACTTTAATGAATAGCTGTCACACAGTACATTTGTACAGTATGAGAGCATTGGGATTATGAGAAGCTACAGGCTATCAGATAAACTAAATTCCTTGAGTCTGTTAGGAACCAGCCAGAATAAACTAGAGGGACATCCTGGTGTGAAGATACCTCAGCTCTCAGTCCATTCACTCAAAGCACAGACTGACTATATGAGCTAATGTCTCAGCAACACTTCCTCCATGTGTTAACTTAGACCTCAGTGTCCCATAGCCTCCAAGGTTTGGAGCTAAGAGCTTGTCAAGTGCCATGGTGTGGTGGTTTGGGCCAGGAAGTGTTCGTTCAGGAAGTACGTCTCCCTGAACACATGGATGGGGATAAATATCGGAGAGTCCAGGAAGATGGACCTTTTCCCTTCTGGCCAGCAAAGCAGGTAAAAGCAGGCCACCTCTTTATTTAGGCCTGCTTTGCTTTTGTTCTCTCCTAATCATTATCTCACAGATGAGCAAACACTCAAACCACAACAATTGGTGTTTCCACCCGGTTTCAAAGTTTCAAACCTAAGACACAGGGACAACCCTGTTTTAGTAGAATTGCACTGAGACAAACATCCTTCTGGGATAAAAAGAGTGAACAGAAGTGTTTGACCAAAGCCGACTAATCTTGATGGAAAGAGTTTCATCTGATTCTGATGAAATCGGTTCATGGTTTTCTTGTCAGCACACTCTGTGGGCTCACATAATAGAGAGGTTAGTGGCTGTTTCAGAGAACTGCAAAATCACAGGAAGGTTGAGGCTGAAAGGGACCTTTGGAAGTCCTCTGTTCCACTCTCCGTGTCTGTGTAGTGCTGCCTGGAACCAAGTGCCCTCAGCTGTGTCCAGACAGCTTTTGAATATATGCAAGGAGTGAGATTCACACATTCTCTGGGCAGCATGTGCCAGTGCTCAGTCACCCCCATCACAGCAAGTTATGTTCAGAGGAACTTTCTGTGTTTCAATTTGTGCCCATTAACTCTGTCCTGTCACTGGGCACTGCTGGCTGTTTTCTTTGCATTGTCTATTCGGGTATTCACATACAGTGTAAGATTCCCTCTGCGCCTCATCTTCTCCAGACTTAACCTTCCCAGCTGTCTCAATCTTTTCCTATAGCAAAGATGCTCCAGTCCCTCAAACATCCTCGGGCCCCTTCCTTGCACTCTGTTTGGCATGTCCATGTCTCCCCATTCCTGGGGAGCCTGAAACTGGGTACAACACTCTAGGAGTGGCCTCACCAGTGCCAAGTACAGCACAACCCTTCACCTGCTGGCAGTGCTTTGTCTAAGGAGCCCAGGATGCCATTGACCTTTGTGTGAGTCAGCACAGGCAGGATGCAGGAACAAACATAAAAATATCAGCAAAATGCACAGAGTACATTTATTTTTGTTACTCCACCATCCGAGGATCCTCAAAACAGCACCCAGGCACACAAGCAGAGCTGCAGGCACTGAAGAGCTTGGTCCATGCTAGAGGGTCACTGAACCTCTGGTTTTGTCTGTGTATCAGGGATAGTTTGCACAGACATAGTTTACCACTGTGTTTCATCTTTCTTGCAGCAGAGAATAAATCTCCAGAAGGCTTGATAGGGTGTCTCTAAGCCTATCACAGGCCTATATTATCTAAACACAGATGTTCTGCTTGTCAAACACACAAGGCTAAACAGCAATTAATATGATATATGTGGTTTTTGACACCCCAGCTGTAAGTCACTTGAGTGTGTGTTTACAATACTCCTTGCCAATCTTCTGTTATTTCCCCATAGTCTTTGCTGCAAGGGCACATTACTGGCTCTTCTTCAAATTCATGTCAACTGTGGTTGCCAGGTCCTTTTCTGCTAAGCTGCTTTCCAGCTGGGTGATCCCCAGGATATATTGGTGTAAGGGGTTGTTATTGGTGCAGGATTTTGAACTCATTGACACCTGAGGTTTCTGTCAGCCCAATTCTCCAGCCTGTCAAGACCCCTTTCAATTGTAGCATATTTCAATTGCAGCATATTTCAATTGTGATATATGGGCCACTCCTCTCAGTTTTGTGTCACCTACAGTCATTTAGTTATTTGTATACCTGATGTGGACCCCTCAACTAAAAAAACACAAAGAGCCTCCATGCAGTTGCATATATGTGTGACTAATTCCAAGCTATCATTTGATGTAACCTTAACCCTAAAGGGGGTTCTAGGCACTGAGTTGTGACAATAATTCTCCATCCTCCTCTTGCTTCACAGTGTTTGTGGTTTGTCAGAAGGCAGCATTACCAGAGACACACAAACCTGAGAGATTGTATCTAATTAGGAATGAGTGCCATTTTTTGGGATAAGTACCCACTTCTGAGGAGATGTTCTTGGTGTTGGATATAATGGACTTATGTCAAGTATTGAAAAATGTTTTACCTGGCATCCTTACATATTGTTTCACAGAGCTTACATAATGATATGGATTTGGGGGACACTGCCAAGATCAAAAAGTAAATTTTTTTTTAATTGGGTGACTTTCCCCAAATATTTTTATTAAATTTTTTCTTATTATTTTTATTTTTTTTTAATTAATGGCATGTTTGGGTCCGTTAACATCTACTTAGACTAGGTTTAACTTTTTCAGAAGACAGAAAAAGTCAATTTAGAAAGCTGGCTAGCTTTTAAGGGACAACTCTCAAACTCAAGAGATTCTAACATATAATTGGATATTTGCACAAAGCCATGTATCTGTGAAGGTCATGGTACCCCTGGGAAATAATGTAAAATAGATTAGAAAATTAAATGCCAGAAAATTTGTTTTCAGTGGCCATACTACTAATTTGTTTCTAAGACAAAAGTTTCATTAAGGCTTTCCAATGAGAAGCCAGACACCAGCTTCCTGATCAACAAAATAACTTGTTTGGAAAAGAAGGCTCAGAAAACTATGTATGGGTGTGTGTGACCAATAATTGTATTATTATTTAAAAAAACAAAACCACGGCAAACCTCAGTAAATTTTGATGAATAACCGTACGTAAGATGAAACAAATTCTTTACAAAATGCTGTATTTGTTTGTCTTTTCTTTTAATGTTTTGTGTCTTCATCTATTGTCATATCCAAAACATTATTTTTTGATAATTTATTTTCAACAGAAGCAATCCAGTGTGTGTGGACAAAATATATCCAAAATTTGTCATCTTCTCCTTTGATTCTGGAGTCAGACTCACTAGCAGAAACCCAACTTATATCTCCAAAACTGTTCATGAGTTTAAAACTCAGTAGTCTTGAATGCATTAGTTTGGTTTTTAACAAGAAAGAACTAAGAATATTTTTGCTATTGAGGGGACTGTGTTATTTATGGAATAGTCTGGCCTTGATCAATTACATTAACTGATGTTGACCGTGTAAGGAAGGAAGATGGTTTTAGAGGTACCTAAAATCTGCAATGTTATCTTGCCTAATGCAATTTGATCATGGAAGCTAGGCAGGATCTGTAGTGGGAGGGATAGCTCTGCTGCCAGTATCAGCACTGCTTTTGCCTTCTGAGTCAATATTAGTTTAGAGACCTTGTGAATAAATCCTTCACGGAAGGGAGGCAGACCAGGTGAACTAGCAGCCTCCAATTGCGATGATGATGAATTCAACTTTAATCATCAGATTTCCCAAAGACTTCATAAAAGTGGCTCTAGGCAGAGTGAAAAGAGACCTTGGATGAATAGCTTCATGCCAAGCAAACAGGCATTTCAGATCCATGAAGCTGAGTAGCATGGGATGTCTGCAAGCACACCGACTTATCTAAAGCCTCTTTCAGTGAGCACCGCCACGCTACCCTTTATCTCTGTGACCTGTCAAGTAAAACTAGCTCCTTTTGAGAAGGGAACATCTCTCCAAATCCTGTGCCTGTGGAAATCTCTGCTCTTCAGTGAGCAGATGAAGCCTGATTTCATTGAACTGATGCACCATTATTCAAAGGGATAGCAGAGAAGGAGAACGTGTTACTACCTGTGTCTCACAGCAGAGTAGTTTCCCATTTTTCTAGGAGATGTTTAATTCATTTTACTTTTAGCTTCAATTTATGTTTTAGTAGCGTTATGTTTGGTGGTATCTGTTGGGTTGTGCCAGGGATAATTTTGTAACCTAAGGAAAAAGCTTTCCTCCTTTCCTTTCTTGAAAACAAAACAAAGCAAAACTGAAGAAAAAACATCAACAAAATAGCTGGATGATATAGTCAACATGTCAGGTGTACCAAATAGGCTTTTTTATCCTTACCACATCCAACCTGATGATCAATAAAGGCTTAAATGACTTTTTCCACTCTTCTATATTTCAGTTATTATAAATTAACTCAAGCCATGGCAATAAAATATTATTAGTTATCAAGATTTCTAATACCAAAATTATTTTTGAATTCCATATTTTTCCAAATAAATTGTTAAACAATCAAAGCTTAGTAGCAGAGGGTGAATAAATCTTTAATAAGTATATTTAATGGTTTTTTTCTTGAGTTCCTCTGAACAAGCTATTAAAAATTGTTTCACATTAGTGACTGAAGACTCTTTCATGTGTCTTAAATCATATCAATATATAAAAATATGGTTAATAGATAAACCAGTTATTTCAATTAAATTCCTTACATGGACAGGAAGAAATTTCTCACTATATGGTCAAAAATAAGCTCAATAAATCTAAATGTGCACATTCAACATCTGTTTTTTTCTCATTTTTACAATGCCAGCAGCTACAGTGTAGTTTGGAAAGAAAAGATAAAGAAAATATAATTTTAGATTTTGGGAAAAAGAAAGTACTATAAAAGAGTTTCTCACTAAAAAATTACATTTCTTTGCAAGTAAAGTTCAAACAAGACCAACTGATTAGTCAAACTTTTAGTTGGACCTATGTACTAGGAGCAAAGTGTAGTATTTTTACTGAGAAGAGAGGCAACCAGAATATCCACAGTATCTTAAAAAAGTAAAAATAAAAAGAACAGAAATAAAATCTCCATGGCAAATTAAAAAATGGATATCCTTTTAATTCTATATTTTACATAACTTCCTTGCTTTGCTCCTTGTAGGCAAACTAGCTCTCTTATTTTTAAGTACTCCTGAAATGCAGAAATAAGTTTAATGATGAGTCTTATGTACTGATGTGTCCCACTTTGCTCAAACTGGTTCCTTTAGGAACACCAACCTTGCAATATCCTTCTGAATCACCTTTTGTAGAGGCTTCTCACCACCAGTGATATTACAGAGAGCTCAGGGAAAACAAAAGTCTAACTCAGCATTGGCAAGAAACACTGTTGTAAATGCTCATAAAATCTCAGTACCCTATGTTTTTTCTAATGAATAACAATGTAAATAGATTTAGTGAGCCTCAAGGACAAGAGACATGCCATCTTTTCAAATAAGGCATTCAGGAATGACTACAACAGAAGAGTACATTATAACTTTATTAACAGATGCACAAAGTTCCTGAGGTGATACTTTCAGGCCACTGCTCCTCTACTGATTGCTGGATGATAAGTCTACTGGATGTATGCCCCATTGTTTGAGAATTCATTGGAGTTGTGCTTCATCGTCTTCTTAAAATGACATTTGCTTGGTCAAACACCGACACTTGAGCTAGTCACACTTAGTCTCCATTTATAGCCAGTGAAGGAAAGTATTTCTAAACTGTGATTCATCTCACTAAAAGACTATTTTCTAAAATACATCAGATGAATCGTGCCCCCAAAATGACCATTTCTCTTAACTGGCTACAAAAACAGCCTGAGATGTCATATTTAGTTATAGATACAAAAAGGGAGGAATTCCTTTCACGTTCCCTTACTAATTTATTTTTCCTTCCTTTTTAAGAACAGCACATAATCAATAAGCCACTGTCTCTATCTCCAAAATATGGAACTACAGCACAGACCTCCACCTATCCTCAGAAACGTCTTAATTCTACAATAACACAAGGTCATATCCTCTATCATCCCCATCTGTGGCACTATAGCTGCCACGTCTTGTCTGCAGTGGACTGCTGCAAGTTTCCCTCCATTACAAAGCTCAAGTGTGGTTGTCTATCCCAAGGTGGTTCCCTCTGTGTACTTCACAAACCAGTTCCCTGGCTCCAGGTATCAGACTCTGCAGCTTCCCCCCCGGCTTTACCCAGAACATGGTTTTGCTGCTTCCAGAGTTTTCATTCAATAGATTCATCGTAGTACGGCCCACAGTAGACAGACAATTATCTGTATGCCACACAGTAGGCCCTTAATAGCTTTACTGCAGGATATATGAAAGCTGAAAGAGGTACCCATTGAAGGGTTTGACAGCCACAATGGGCTCATGTCCTTAAGTTGTGTTAATGGGGGAACTTATTTTAGGTGGAATAGGTTTTCTGTATGGCAGGACAGTAAGTCAGAGAGCTGTTTCATTTCAATGCATCATGAGGTATTCAACCCATGTACTGGGTCTGGCTGAGATGGAGTTCATTTTCCCACAGCAGCCCTCACAGTGCTGTTCTTTGCATTGGTAGCTAGAAAGGTGCTGATACACACCAGGGTGTTTTGGCTTCTTCTGAGCAGCACTGGCACAGCACCAAGGTTGTCTCTCAACATTCAGTAGGCTGGGGTGGCCAAAATCCTGGGAAGGGAAACAACTAGGCCAGCTGACCCAAACTGATCAAAGGGATATTCTGTACCATATGATGTCAGCTCAGATATAAAAGGTAAGGAAAGGAGGAGGAAGGGGAGCATTCATTATTTACAATGTTTGCCTTCTGGAACAAGTGCTATGAATGCTGAAGCCCTGCTTTCTGGCTGCCAGCTGTGTGAGAATATATTTTTTACTGGAAGCTCTAGGGACCATGAACACATCTTCATCAGCTGCAGGCACAATGTCCTTGGGAAAGAAACTATTCATAGTATTGCTGATGATCAATATTTTTCAACTGTAAATATTTAGCAACTAAGTTTTATGACAGGCTCTTCTGTGTGTGGGTTAGGGAAGTGGAACTAAACATATGTGCAAATGCTGCCAAGCAAGCACAGAGTGACTTGCTGATTTGTATATTGGAAATGTGTGACTCAGACATATAACTGTAGTAAATTAGATGAAAATGACTGAATGGTCTGCAAGTGGAAAATCAGGCAGATACTTGGCTTCTTTTGTTTTAAGTTTGCAGTTATTAATTTTATATGAATCCTTAATGCAGATAATAAGCACAGGAAGAATAATGAAGGAGAAAAGCCAAAAATTCTGGCTTTCTTAGTTGTCAATCTTTGATTGAAATAAGTATAGTAGGAAGAGGGTCTTATGTACTAGAATATTTTTAGAATTGTTTGCTTGCAAAATCTCTGCATGCTCATGCTTGGGATATTTTTAATGTTTCACCATGAGTTTTGGAAGTAGACACTTCAAGAAGAGCTGTGAAGTTACATGGAAAATGATGTGATTGCTTCCTACTCTTCCTGGTGACTTCCAGAGCATGAAACCAAAAGCCAGAATGCAGCTATGTTTTTAGGTGCTGTCAGCTCTCAGTATGACATAGTATCTAATAGATACTCAGGACATAATGCAGTATTTTTTAGACTTGGGCCTATGAGAAGCATTTCAGAAGAAGAATTTCACTATTATTGAAATTTTTATACCATTGAATGCTTGAGCTCTAATGACCATTGAGATTCTAATATAAAACTAGCAGTTTCTGCATCACTTTCTAATACATCTGGACTGTACATATCAGCCTAGGACTTTAATGTTCTTTTGACCTCCGACTGTACAAATCCTGTAACATCAACATGACATAACCTTGTAACATCAGTAAGTGAAGTAACATCTTTCTGTGATTCCACTGAGCTACATCAATACATTATTTTAACATGATACTTGCAAAGTTGGTTTGTTGCCTAAAAGAAGGGTATTCCAGCAAGTTTGTGTGCAGTAAAGAGCCTAGCTATTTTTCTTAGTCTATGTGCAGAAACAAAGATTATTAGATTGCATATTATACGTTATCTGCATTTTTATGTTGTTTATTTTCCATGAATATTTCATGTTCTGTAGCTCAGTAAGTACACAGTGATTTTCTATTCTATTGTTTTTTTCTGTTAAACTACATGCCAATGCAGTTTGTGTTTTTATACTGGCTTAGAATGTGCAATGATTTATAAGAAGTGCAAAAATATAAAATATTTCAATAATTAGATCCTAGAATCATAGAATGGCTTGGGTTGGAAGGGTCCTAAAGATCATCTAGTCCCAAGCCCCCATGAGAGTGTGCCATGGGAAGGTACACCTTTCACTA
>WAAE01014189.1:0-23611 GCA_013400495.1 Nicator chloris | reverse complement strand
TAGATGTGCATAAAAATTTCAAATTCATAATGATTATTTAAGTCACAAAATACCCTGAAATTTATCATTAATTACTAAGTATTCATTTAAATGAAAGAGGAATATTCAATTATTCTTTTCATGAAACTATTGCAGAAGCCATGGTAATATGCTGCTTTATAAGCTTCCTTATAGGCAAGGTATTTTAGATAATTATTGTACAAAAGGCAAGTCAATAAAAACCAGAAAGGTGTGGTGGAGTCACAAAACCAAATTTTATCCACGTATGAGGTGAATTCCCAGTACTAGAAATTTGACCACATTTTTGCCTATAATATTTTTGGAAAATGTGGATAAAAGAGCATTCCAAAGGCTCATCTGTAGAAGTCAGACCCCACAAACAAAATCATATATGTAAAAAAAGCAAAGGAGATATCAACATACAGATTTATAAAGCTGGCACAGTTGCACTTGGATATCAGGAGTTTCCCTCATACCACATTTGAATCACAGTAAGAGATCCCTTTGGAGTATCTTCTTCAGCCTCACCCTTCTTGATTTTATGTTTCATATTATTTAATAGCATTTATCACAGAGGTTTCCACTCAGTAACAGGGAGTCTATAACCTCCAGTTATTAATAAACAGAGGAATTCACAGGAAGAGGCTTGCCAGGATCAGACTTCCTTACCACAGGCTGCACATGGAGAAATTGGACTGTGAGATGTAATATTTGCTATGATACTTCAGGGAAAATAATGATGTTCAGCTTATGCTCTAGAACTTTGAACAGGCTCTGCTAAGTACTAAGGGAAGCTTATTAGGCCAATAAACTGAAAATTAAAAAAAAAAGACAAAAAAGCCCCATGAAAAACCTGAAAGGATAAAATACCAACAAACCACTGAGCTTTACAGTGTAATCAAGCAAAACCATACCATCTTACTTAGCCTTGATAATCAGTATTTCACATTAAATCCTCCACACTTCTTTGAGAATTATGTATTTATTCTAAAGTATATGTAAAACTTTAGAATATCCACTGTTATTTGCCAGAAAATATGAAATTCGTTTGTGATGATGGCTAAAAATAGTCAATAATATGAAACTGAACTGGCACTGTTTGAAAATTTGGTTAGCAATGTCATTGAAATGTATTTCAATTAAACATAACAGGTTGAATCTCATTCACGATATGAAACTTCTTTGCTTTTCATTATGACTCTCTGTGTGAGAGCAAGTGTGTCTAGGCCTACTAATTTCAGAAGCTGCATAACTGGTTTTTAATTTCATTCAACTCATTAGGTACAGGAAAAACTAATTCATTTCTTAGTATCAAAACCTAAAGTATGGAAACTCTTGGATAAGCTTACACTTGTGTCTGTCATGTCACAGACACAAACTTCAGTTCTGTTTGTTATAGCTTATAAGAGGATGTGGAAAATACGAAATCTCAAGTATCCATTTTACATTGTCAAACACATTTGTGAGTATTGTCTTTCAATATTTTCAAAGTGAAACTTAGCTCTTTATCTCAAAGCCCCCTTCTTCCAGATCCCGACTTGCATATAAATAGCAATACAACATGCAAACAAACAACAAAAAATTAAATGATTGGTCAAATAAAACTTTGAGTATACGCCCTCTTTTCCTTTATTCCAGCAAAACTCTCTTTCCTGTCTTAAAATCATTTCTACATCTCCTGCCAAAAGTATTTCCTAACTTTTCATGCCCCTTATTTTTACTATAGTCTCAAGCCTAGACAATTCCTCATCTACTCGGTTCTCTGATGTGGTCGGGATAATAGACAAATAAATTAAATGGAAATTAGAATTAAGTGAAATTTTCTTTTGTAATGACAGGTAGATTTTTTTATATTGTGCCCTACAGCATTCTAATAAATGCTTAATTTTAATGCCTTTTATATTGCCTCTGTAAAAAAAAAAAAACAAAAAAAAAAAAACAACAAAAAAACCTCAGTATTTTTCTATATACCAAAATTTTTAAAAAAATCCAATATATCCCATCTAAACCTATGCTTCATGAAATCAAGTTTTCATACTTGCTGATTGTTTCCATATATTCATTTAGGAGTTTATATTTTATTATTTGAGCACACAGCTCTGAGTGTTCAAAGGCTATGTATATCTTTCACAGATAGAGACAAGAAGCAGTGAAGCATAGAGGGAAAGCAGGAGAGATTCTCACATGACTAACTCTGCTCTGCTTTTCATTCCATGTGAAACATCCCATGATAACCAAGAGCTGCAGAACATGCACATCCATATTTCACTTTTGACAACATCAGTATTTTGATCAGGCAACAGAATATTTAAATACATTCAAGGAACAGGATCCCTGGTGACCTGTGGTGAGGTGTCAGCACGCCTGCTGTTTACTGGCACAAGAGACCCAGCTGAGGAAATACAGTCTGGTGTTTTCAGCAAAGGAAAAAAGCAGCAGGACAGACAAATACATTTGGCACTTGGGACATATATTTGGTCTAAACCAGGGGAGATTTTCTCATATGTTTAAAGAGTATAAAATCAAATATTGGTATTAGTGATGGTAGAGATAAATAACTAAGGAATAGCTAACTTGATTCGAATGATGAGATTTTAAGCCTTTGGATGTCTCATTACAAACAGAGTGGAAGACATGAAATTCCTCTTATTTTGATTGAAATCATTCCCCCCATACACCATTTTTAGACACAAAATAGATAGTGAAACATCTGCAACAAATGCAGGATGAGACCCTTACTTCCAGCTGCTTCAGGGGCCACAATTAATTTTGAAGCCACGAGTTTTCTGTTTAGAGTGTTAGCAAACATCTGGTTGAGACCAAAGCAGGGCTTACTTCATCACAGAGAACATTCAGCAAATAAAGCTACTGCCCCGAGGAGCCCGTCCTCTAATTTATCAGAAGATACAGCAAGTGAGAAGGAAAACAGTAATAGCAACAATATAAAAGAAGATGAGAAATAATGATAAGCACAGGTAAAAGTTAGACTCAATGACAATATTATGAATTACATCTAAGGCAATAATTTACTATGCCACAGCTACAAATAGAAAAATAATGTCAAGCACTGTTTTTCATCTGTGGAACATCATTGTACGTCTCTTTCTCTTCTTATGGACCACAGCCTGAGCACTGAAGCAAGCAACCTCATCTTCTACCAAAATGACTTTACACAGTCAAGTAAAAAAACTAATTTACAGGGATAGCGAAGTAATAACGCAAGTCTTCCTACATTTTTACAATCAGATATGACAAAGTCCACTGTCTTCGCTGGAAATTACCTTTATCATCCTTTGTCAGATGCCTGAGAAGACCTTACACAGTTAGAGACATACTCTCATTTGAAGGAAGCCCTCAACCATTTCTCATCTCTGGTGATCAGTCTTTCTTGCTATCTGCATCCTCAGATCCTTGCCAATACAAAGGGAATTGTTGAATTTGGACCACGTTGCTTCCTTTGTATCACTCACCTATATTATTGTCTCATTATTTTACAGTGCAGCTGAATGACAAACAGCAGAAGAGTTAAATCAACTTGGAAAAAGAAATCTTGACCATCAAGAAGTTCACCAAATGGAAGTCCACCAGTTTTTGTGGATGGATTGCATGACACAAAAACCTTACAGCTGGCCTTGCATAGGTACAGATACCTGCAGTTTTTTCACTGCTTTATTTAGCCTGGCAGTGGGAAATGAATGCTGCAGTCCTTCACAGTTTCTGTTCATCAGGAGATTCTTCCTGTTCTCTGAAAATCAGTGATTGGTTAATTAGACTGAAACCTGAAAAACACTTTGTCTGGCATTACCAAATAAGAATCTGATCCTGATACTTTCATATTTTCTTCAGAAAAGGTAGCAGAGGATGAGTACAAATGACAGGGATTATCTGTTTCCACAGAACAAAGCCTTGCTGGGTGCAAGTCAGGCCCAAGTCTCTGGATTCTTTAGATAGAAAGCATCTCAGGGAGTGGAGTTATAGAACAATTGATAGGAAAACATTTAAGAGGAAAGTAGGAAAATATCTAAGATGACCAGATCCATTAAATAAAGCAGAAAAACTCAGAGCCTCCAAGAATTTGAAGTAAGTTTCTAGGACATTTCTAGTAAGTGATGAAATGGAGTTCTTACAGAAATTGTCATGTTAATACCATATTTCAGGTGTAGACAATGAATGAATTTGGAATGATGACCACAATGGATAATTGTTCATTAATTATTCATAAGTCCCCTAATTCTAGCACATTTTCAGAGGCTTCAGTAATGACAAAATTCCTCAATTTTATTAAAGATAAACAATACACTGACTTCAATACAGAAAATAATTATAACTATATGTTAGAAAAACAGTTTAAATAGCTCATAAACAACACATATATATAGATCAAAGAGAAGTGAAAAGTAATTACAGCATTATGTAGTCAACAGCAGAGTAAACTCCTTCTATGACTAAACCAGCTACAAAACCACCCTACTGTGGTCTAAATTAGTGCCTTTAGTAAGTTAAAATGCAAAGGTATCTTTTCTAGTGTATTTTCTTGTTTTGTTTTCTTAACGTGGAGTACACACACATAAAGCTTTCTGGAAAAATAGATAAACTAAAATCTACTATTGCACTTTCAAATAAGTATTTTCAGAAGTCTTACATTTTTTTTTCTGCCTGTAAATGAGTCCAGTTCACTTGGCACAGAGAAGATTTTTCACATAGCTGATAAGAGTAAGCTTTATTTTACTAAATGTGACTTAACAATATCTACTTGCTTATCCAGTAAGTCTTTTTCAGGATGGCAACCATTGTTCCAGAATTGCTTTTATTCTGATTTTTACAGAAGTTTAGGAGTCAGAAATTAAAAATAAACTTATTGTAGCAAAGATAATCCTTCTTATCCAGTCTGTGATAAAGAAGTTGTAAAATTCTCTGCTACACAAGTTTCTCCTGATTCCTGAAGGCTTAGCCTTTTCCCTAATGTTCATCTGTTTACTTTAATAAAGCACTCAAGCCTTAGAATCACAATATTTTATTATTAATCATTCAGACTCAAAAATACCTCTTTTTCCTCTATCTCCTCAACATCTCCACCTCCTTTTACATACCACAATTTTGCTTCAGTTGCTGTTTTATTCTCTGGATTCTGTCATATTTCTGACTACCTACTCTTACCTTGGGTACAGCTCCAGTCGCCTGCTGAACCACATGGACATATTGGAATGAACACAGGCTACCAACTTGAAACCTCCTGTCCTCTGAGTTGATTTCAGTCAGGTTTCTTCCACACGGCCTATAGTCTAATGTTTTTCAAGTCTAATTTCAGCTGATATAGTATTACTCAGAAAAAAAAAAACAAAAAAACCCCAAAAAACACGAACAAACAAAAACCCACAAAACCAAATAAAAACAAACAAACAAAAAAACCCAAACAAATAACCCCAAAACCCAAAAAACTCAAAGTATTCCTGAAAGGGAATAAGAAACAGATCTGTAGAAATTGTGGAAGATAAAACAATACTTTTGCAGCTCAGGATTGATTTATCTTTGGTTTGCAACGTCTCTGCAGGAAATGTGAGAAAATAACCTATCTTATCCTGAGTTAATAACTTCAGTTTTGGTTTGGCTTGGTGTTTTGTTTGGTATTTTTGTTGGGGTACATTTGTTTGTTTTTGTTTTGGTTTGTTTTGTGGGGTTTTTTGAGGTTTTTTTTTCAGAGAAAACAGCTTACAGAAAAAAACAAAAAAACAAACAAGCACTGAACGTTTGGGTGGAGATGGGAGAACTACACACAAAGCAGGGAGGAAATATCTCATACCCTGAAGGGCCTAAGGAAAATTTCAGCAAAGGAGATGGGTGTGGAAGGCTGCCAGGATTCCCTGAAAAAAAGTGGCGAGGGAAAGACTGCATGCAAAGGATTTGAGGAGGGAGAAATGCAAAGGCAGTGATCATTGGTGTGTACAAACAACCTGGCAAAAGGAAGTAAAAAGCCTGTACCTCTCAACAGACCCTTTATGTTTACCAAAAGGCTGTGACCCACAACCACTTTCAATGTGAATATGCCAGTGACACAATTGGTTTACTTTTTCAAAATAGATATATAATTATGTATGGAATTTAGGGCTCTATATACGTGAGAAGTTTTTTTGTGTGTGTTTTTTTTTTTTTAAATTCTAAAGTTTAATTAGATCCATCCAATATTCAGGTATAAATCCATTTTCCCCTTTTAATATTTGTACATTCATTTGTGGAATCAGTGGATGCAGCAGGCTTTTATCCAAAGGCAAAGTAACATTATTAAAAAGACTAAGCTGCCATAGCCTGGAAGGACTGTTTGAAACCACAGAAAACTAAATAAGCTTCACTGTTTATTCATTGGGGTCAAACCTGCAGGCGTGAAAACTGTATTAAATTACATCCTTAATTTTTAATTTCTCTACTATCTTTCAATACAGTAAAAATCACACTATCTTTTTCTGGAACAACAATCATATACATATATAGTAAAAGAGTATACTTAAATGTTAGAATATTTAAAACTTTCAAAAATATTGGCCAGGAAAGCAATTAAAAGAAATAGAAATAATAAAAAAAAACCCTAACAAACAGACAGGGTTGCTGTGACAAAACAAAATCTGTCCAAACTAGTTTTGGTTCACATAGCATGAAGAAATTTATATGACTTAAAGTGCAAAAATATGAACAAAGCACTAAAGTTCAGTTCTGAAGATGTCCTTTCTTTTGTGACTGGCTCCAACAGTAAAAGAAAAACCTTTCTTTTTACCTTTTAGACTAGTCTTTGTCACCTGCACTCCATCTTGCATCAAGAAAAGAAAATGACTGGAGTGCAGCAGGCAGAAAAGCAACAGCTTTTTGTGTTTTCCCTGCAGTGCACTGCACAAAAATTCTGGGCTCTCTTTCATTGCTAAAGAATTGACTTAGAGATTGTGACAACGCTGCAGCCTTTTTCCTCCCATCAAGCGCATTGGCGTTATCAGACAAAAGATTTGAGATTCTAACTGTCTGAAGAACAACACGAAACCCTTACAGAGAAGCAGATGCTACAGTGTTATCTATTCCAAGTGTACTCTGCTGTGCATGGCCAGCTGTAACAGGAAAACTGCTTATTTTAATGTTACACACTGGTCTTTGGTGCAGTGTCATTGCATAACAACATCTGCCTTTCCTCCTCTCTCTGCACTATTCGCTACAGCCACCTCATATGCTTCCTTACTGACATTCTCTGCTCTCTGTAAGTAGCTTTTGCTGAGGGAATATGCATAGTTTTTTGTTTGTTTACATGCACTAAACACTTCACAAGCACAGTTGCCCCTGAGCACAATTCAATTTTCTCAAACAACCTCAGTACTTGAGCTACTAGTTACTGTAGAGATCATTTTCACAGCTTATTGGCAAAAAAACCAACAACAACAAAAAAACAGAAAACCCAAAAAACAACAACAATTTATATTAAACTATAATATTTTGAGCAAGTGTTACAATGGGGAAAACTATGTATGAAAGCATGTGGGAGGGAGACATTTTACCCATTGTTTTCCACAGTCGTAAGGAAATGATTCTGCTATCTTTTTCTGCTCTAGTCGTATACAGCAAAGAACATTATTCATAAGCCAGCACAGCCTTGAAACAACTGATATTTATAAATTCTAATTTCATCCATGCCTGGATAAGTGCAACAGAAATTTTCTGCCATATTATGATCTTAAATAGGAGTTTGAGCCAAGCCTTATTCAAATAAGATGAAGAATGTCACATATTCATTTTGTCTCAAAATTTCACGTCATCTTATTCATGATCACACTTTTTAAAGAAGATTATCATACATAGATACTTTAACCTGGGAAATAAATATTACAAAAAGCTTCACTATTAAAAAACGGAATTACTAGCCCTGCACATTTAAAAAAAAAAAAAGACTCTTTTCATTATACTTGCACCAAGCATCAGGTTGGATTATGATTATAATGTTTGAAAATTATATGCTGTCCAATTTAATCTTTGGAATTACTTCTGTCAAATGAAAATTACTTCTGTGTGTTAACGGATGTTAGAGCAGCCCTGGCCCAGGATTTCCTCCTTTGCCCAGCCTCTGGAGCTCAGCGCAGGGCAGTCCCAGGCTGTGGGACATGGCAGCTGCTGATGTCCCACTTGTAGGTTCAACCCACAGCAAAGCTGAACACGGACCCACCAGCCCAGATCTGTTCACAGCCACTCCCCTCCAGTGGATGGCACCCAGTCCTTGCAGCGCTCACAGGTGGATAGGCAGTGAGATTATGCAAGGACCTGGTGAGGAAAGGATTTATGAAAAATGGGACAGACTGGGGTAAGCAGGCACGGGCCTTAGTCCATAAGCACAGTGTCTGGCCCTATCCATGTGGGGCCAGCCCTTTCATCCCCCTTTTCTCCTTTGTTTCTCCCCATTCCCTTCCCTTGCCTTTTCCCTCATCAGTTTGCTGCTGAGCTCCTGTCCCCCCGTTTTGAACCCTCAGGTTTCCACCCTTGCTGGCTGCAATCCCACATGCAGTATCCTGACAGCCCATCAATGAGCGTGACTGACGAGCCTTGCTTCTTGGCTTTGTCTCTACCTCAGTCCATCAGGTTTGTGTCACCTTGCCTGTGGCTTAACTGTGTTTCCTTACTATCCCATTTGACAAGGCCCTCAAATAAGATAATCTTAGTGAAATAAACATTTCCACGTATCACAGGTAGCAAAGGAACAAAAGGTCTCATGTGCTTGTGCTGACACTGTCCGCTGGCATCCAAACATCACAATGGAAGATGTCGTTCACTTTGACTGTGAAGAATCAAAAAATTTGATCCTGGAAAGGGACACTAAGATAAATGGCATGCATGTGAAGAAATCCTATGAAAGAAAAAGGAAAGGAGTGGGGAATTGATGGGGGAGAACTGATGGGTGAGAACTGAGGTAGTCTGCAGTGGAGGGAAGCTGACATTCAGACTAAGGTGAAGCAGGGAAAGGATGAAGTCAGTATGAAGTAAGCTGTAACCTTCTCATCACAGCAAGAATCCCTTCAGATTCCCAAGTGAAACCTGCTACTCCAAAGTCCTCCATCAGCAGGGAAGATATGTGAATTCATCCGAAATCTGCAGTTTACAACTGCCAAAGTATGGATACACTCAGAGGATGAAGCTGGCAGCTCAAAATCTGCTCTGATAGCTCAAACATCAAAGGCCTGGTTTAGGGATTTAAAGACTCCAGTAATGTTGATGAGATGGCTGTGAGATATCAGGGAACATTTTTATGTTCCTTGTTTGAATATATGCAGAAAATGTATATATGACACAGTTACTTGATACTAATACAGCCAATAAACCTAAATACAATAAAGTTTTCTTTCCCAATCATATATACAATCTTACTCAAAGGCCTGCAGAAAATTAATTTTAAAGTGACAATAAAACTGAGATAATGTCCCCAACTAAAATTTAATCTCATTGCCTACCTCTGTTATTAAACTATTTGATGTTGTCAACTGATATCCCATTCTTCATTTCAGAGAATCACCTATTCCCACTATCTTATTCCACTTGCATATTCATATATATCTTTTTACCACCTATTTACTTTTGAATATGTTGGAAAGGGAAGAAGGAGCTTCAGAAGTAAAAAAAGGCAGCTGTATCTGCACTGCAGACCGGGATTAGATGTTAGCCTTTTCCTTGGCAGCCTTGAGAAAAAGTTTCACTACACAATTTGTAATAAAAAAGTCATTGACTTTTTAAAGAGTAGTTTTTAATTTTTGTTTTGGAGGTTTTTCCACTACAGACCTCAAGTCAGATTCATAACTATTTAGAAGAACTAGACAATTCAGCAGGGTCCATATCCTGAATTTGTTCTGAATTACACTGTGCCAAGAACACTGAAGAATAAGAGGTTACAGACACCCCAAACAGAACACCCAAATCTACTGAATATACTTAAGCTTGATTTCTCTGCATGGCTATTACCCATCTGTAAAATGAAGATAATAAAATCCCTTCACCTTATGAGGATTTTGAGAATATAAAGTAGTGTCTGAGATTATATTAATGAGTTCCATTTAGAAAATAGCACAGAAAAAATCAATAATTTCTGCTTAAAGAGTGTGGTCTGAACAGTTTGAAGCCAATAAGGCATGTCCACACACTGAACAAGGACAAGAGAACAAAACACTGAATACTTCTGATTAAGGAAATACCATCTCTGACTGATGGAGCCAGGGATCCCACATAAAAAAATATTCTGTGTGATGTAATTAAAGACCATTATAATGCATATGTCCAAGCGAGCCAAATGAAGGCTGCATGGGGAATTTTAATTTTAATGTTTTCTAATTTGAATGCTTGACTTTGTGACCTTAATTTTTTTTTAATATAATTTTCTGGATATAATAATAATAATAATTAATTGAGTAGGAAGAGAGATATTAAAGAGTTATGCAAGATTTTAATTAGCGACCTGAAAGGCAAGGGGCCCTAGACAAGAAAAAAGCCAGCCTTGAAGCTGGCTGACATTTCAGAGGCATTCTGAGGCAGTACTATTTCTGTGAGAAGACATGCAAGGGGACAAGTGTAACACAAAGAGCTTTTCAGTCTTCTTATTTTAAGCGCATATGACAATGACATATGATATATATACTATTTTTTCTTCCCAACCACATCACATTTGATCAGACTCCTGATGCTCCATTTGAAAGTAAACAGAGTTTGCTCACATCCCACAGCTTCCTATAAACAACATGTTTTTCAACAAGGATTTTCCTGAGCAGGAATAATGGTAGTTCATCACCAGTTTTTGTTATTTTTTTTTAATAATGGCACATAGCTTTTACTTGTGTCTTAGAGTGCTCCTCAACAGTTGATAACAGGATCTCTTACAGAGAAGCCTTCAAGAATTCATGACTAGTATCAGAACTTCTAATATATTGTATGTTTATTTTTTATCACCACAAAAATGTGATCTCATTGCAAAAAGAGATGTAAAAAGGGGATCAGTTCACATTTTAGTGGCTGTTATATTTCCAGTAACATAGAAAGTGAAAACATCTTTGTTTTATACTTTTCAAGATAATTTTTTTAATAGGACAAAAAAGTGAAAACCACAGTCATTCTACTCCGTGGTGCTTAAAATTCAGATGGAGCTTTAAACAGAAGCAGATATTTAACAAAGGAGTCTCAAAGCTATTTCTCAAATGCGCCTGGTATTTACAATGCTTTCTATATTTCTAGCACCTTCAAATGCCAACAGCATATTGTTTTTTCCACTTGTTCTGAGCAGTCCACCATATATTATCCAAGGATCAAGCCTAATGCTGGTTCCTGGCACAGCACTGCTAGCTCCAGACAAACTGAGTAGATCATATAGCTTAGAAAACAAAAGGCTGTGGCACATCTGTTCTCCAAGCACAGTCAGCACATGGCTGACTGTGTGAAGAGTTGTGTCAAGACCAACACAGTGGTGCTGCACATTACATGAAAAGAAGCCTGTAGTGCTTTTTGAGGTACCAAATATACCCAAAACCTCTCTGTTCCCTGCCCTGCACCCCCCACTCACCTGCTGTTCCAATAACCAGTATGATTCAGATAAATGGATTTTATCTGCTAAAATACATGCAGATTCTTGCACAGTGAATCTAGCCCCAGCAGAAAACAGAAGGACTGGGACAAACATTACAGAATGAAAGCTACCTACCTGTTTGATCTGGCAGGAGGAGAACCCAGGTTTGGATTGGGGTGAACTCAGTCTAGCCAAGAAGAAATCCAACTCCAAGAAGCCCCTAAAACATAATGTCCACACCTGAATTTACCTCATTTCACAACATGTGTCCCCTAACAGTTCTGTACCCCAAGATTAGTACTTACATTGACAGACACTGCTAAGGTAGGAGAATTCCCTGAAAGATCTGACAGCATACACTGAAGAGAATATCATATCTGAACATTCACCTCTCTCCTGGTTCTAGAGGCTGGAAAAGAGGATTTGGGAAATATCCTAAATATTACAGAAATTATACAGGGGACATAAATCCCCCTATGTAACTTCACACCTACCTGTGACAATGTAGATGTAAATTTAGGTCTTGGGGCTTTAGACAAAATTAATGTCCAAAAGACACCTTGAATCTCCTCCAAGCAGTTAAATATTACTAAAATGTTTAATGTTTCTCTTCCAGGAAAAGAGCAGATGCAGCTTTCAAACTTCAACAGTCATAAGCAGTTTAGAAAGTTCCTGTAAAATATAACAATTATCACAGTGAAACCCTTAACAGTCAAGTCCTCAAGTAAAACCACCATATCCTGAAAAAAACCAAAACTCTTGTTATTTTGACTCCTGCTAAACAAATTCCATGCTGACCCACGTGATTTACATAGGGAAGAAGATAATGTAGGAATTGCTAAGGATAGCTGAACTGCAATTAGATTCAGTATGATTCAGTAGATCGTATTGAGTGATTTTGACTTTATACTGCATGGGAGAAAATAACAGAAGACTTAAGAAGCTGTTAATTAATCTCTTAACCTAATCTGATCCTGTTCCTGAGTAGTGTGAACAAGGTGGAAAAAGGCTGGACTAAAAGCCAGAGCATTTAGGGAGATAATCCTGGTTTTGTTAATAATTCCTGAAGAGCCTTAAGCCCTTCTCTTAATCTTTTTACAAGTCAGCCTCCCCTCCATTTAAAAGATACCAGAATATTTACTCACCTGCTTTTTACACCTGCAATATGGCTTTGAAAACACAGTGTTACAACATAAGTACTACATATTTCCTTTCAAATTTCTGTACTGTTTCCTTTTCAGGAATAAGTTGGTTTTTTTCCATAATGATAAAAATTATGTGACAACAGAAGTTGTACTCTATGAATAACTAAAGACTCTAGAACACCTGGTTTTATTTAAGTGAAATCAAGAAACAGTTCATGTCAAAGCCATGTAATACAGTTTGTAAGTGAAATATTAATGCAATTAAAACTATCTGGAAAGTGAGTGGAATACAGTTTTCAGAGGTTTTTAAAGCCAAAATCACACAACATACTGCAGGCAGTTTTAAATCTTGGGGTGACTATCAGAATGACAATGTGAAATATTACCCAGTCTTCAAACAGAAACTTTGCATCTGCACATTTATTTCTTGCAGTCTGCTCTATAAGAGGAGGACTTCTTTATAATAATATGATGCAGAAAGTTTGCAATGACTAATGATTAATTCAATTTCTATTAATTAGGAACACAATCATGTAGTTTGAAAACCAGCTAAAAGGATGTAGTGCTAAAACCTGAAGAAAGGAAAAAGGTCTTGCCCTTTCTGTGAGGATTTCAGAATTTGTTTTAATATTTAAAGTCTTGTAATAAGAAATGAATAGCATATTTGTGACATTTATAATTGATACCAGGCTGCAAAGCTCTGTAATCATTACGGAAGATGAAAAACCTGTATAAAAGAGACCTAGTCACATTGGAAACCTGGGCAGATAAAAAATGAGGATTTCTTGTGAGATGGTGCACCTACAGAATATTCCCCCATTCTAGGAAAAGAATTTTTAGAAATAGGGATTTATTAAGCGTCAGATGGGATTTGTATAAGATTGGATTCAAATACCACTAGTTGCTTCAATTTGCTTTTTCTCACTTTTATCAGTCTGATGCCGTCACAAAGGTTTATTTTAGCAGAAACCAATAGATAAAGCTATCCTTCAAAAAACAACCAACCAAGGACATAAAATATAAAACAAACCAAACCAATAATCTCCAGAAAATGTCCTTTCTTATGGTTCCAGCATTCCAACTTGGTTATAGAAGAAGATATACACCCCTATATCAGGGTAGCAAAATCACCTTAATGATGCCTTTCATACCAATGATCATTATCCTCTCCAGGAGTGATACATATCTAACTCTTACTGCTTACACAATCCACTCAATTATATTTATGTCATAATATGTCAAAGATGATGAAATTATTACACTATTAGAATTTAATTTTGCACTTATTGGCCACAATTTATTATAGCAACAAAAATACATACAAAATAGATATCGAAAGTTTAATTCCTCATTCTCCCTCTTCTAATAAATAAAGGTACTATATATTTTTTTTAAATTGCATGTATCATTCAATTAATTTATTTGTAGACAACAATTTGGATATCTATTTCTTTTCGTAAAATAAAATTTCAACGGGTCACTAGGTAAATTAATAGTCATCTGTGAAAACAACAATAGGATTCAAATTAGAAATCCAAATGATCAAAACTAACTAGATGAAGGCTGTATATTTTCTAAGGTCTTATGTGCACAATAAAATCAGACTGTGTATATTTGGGCTGACAAGCCCAAATGGAGTTGTTCAGAGTCCTGCTCTAAATGTGTCTTTTCCATCCTGTGGGAATCTACAGCTTAAATAATGGTATAGAACACTGGAAACAGCATAATACATGTCTCATGTTGGTCTGTCCACTCAACTGTATGTCTTAATTCTGGTTCCCATTTTGAAGACCTTTTAAAGATCATTTCGTTATCAAAACACTAGCTGAGCAACAATCAATTACATATTTTGTGTTTACTTTTGACCAGAGTTTTGGACTTTATTGACAGAATTTTGTTTTCTCTTTAGCAAAGCAGGTAATCAATTAAAGCATTTGTTGCTTAACAGCAACAAAACCAATTGTTTCCCAGCCTAATTTTTAAAATGTCAGAGAAACATTTGAAAGAAATTATCTGAATTGTTATTTTATACAGGGTGCTGGGAGATTAATGCAAAGTCAAGGCAAGGCAATAAGTTGCATGCTGTTGATTGGTTTTCTCAACACCTTAGGAGAATTTTGACTTTTCTAAGCCTAAGGCTTAGAAGAATTATTGCATTGTTTTAATCAATTTATTAGATAAAAATAAACCTTTTTTTAACAAGGTATACTTAACTTTGATATATCAAACATCAAAGAAGCAAGGAACAATTGAATTCATGGTCCTGAAACTTTCATTTCACAATCTGCACCATATTTCTTTAAGATCCTTTCACATTATACACCCATAAGATGGTAGGTTTGTTTCAAGGGAGTTTTTTCTTCAGTTTTTTTTTTTTTTTTTAGCAGAAAGCCCTTTCCTTATTTATCCTTTTTTCCCATGATATAAATATATCCTCAAATTACTATCTCATTCATTTTTACTGCCGTAAAATTATCTCTTCACCTACTGTGTCATCAGATGTTACTTTCTCAAGACAGGTAATTTGTTAGAAAAGAATAATCAGGAACTGAATACTGCTAGCACAGCAATGTTATATGTCCCCACCTGAAGAGCTGTGAAATTTATTATAAAAGCAGGTAGACTACAAAAAGCAATCTTCAGTTTTGTCCCAACATCTTTAATTTAGATGCAAAATATTTTCAACTTTTCATAGTTATAATTCTATCTTATGGTAACTACCAGAAGTATCAGTATTTGGATACATAAGGGATTGCACCTGATTAGACATGCTGGACTCATCAGAAATGGCTTTTAGAAATTAAAGTCTTCAATTAATTGATACATATATTCTATATCTGATACCATTATTGTCCATAATTGTCAAATCACTCACTAGTAAGAAGTCTGCTATATTTATGTTGAGTGTCAGATTTGATTTTTTTTGAATAAAAACAAAAGTAAATTGCTGAATACATTGATTCGGTAGTGAAATAACATTATTTACTTAGATTTTAAAATTCAAATTTAATGTCTGGGTTGTGCTGGATTCAGTGACATTGTATGAATCTTTTTCCATCTAAATGGACATAACCACAACAAGAATATCACTTACAGGAATATTTCCTAGAACAATTATAAAATATTCCTTTGCAATTTATTTTGTGCAATATTATCTTGTATACATTTAAATCCAAAAATATATGGATCCATCAAACACATGTCTTAAAGAAACAAGGCTTGTTTATTACTTTTCACTAGATTAGGAAGATGATATTGAGGAAAAGCTAAGTCCCCATTTCTGAAGTATTTCAGTGGCTGCTTTAAACAACTTTGGCAACTGATCTACTGAGGAAAACTTTCATTAAAGAAAGCAAGCCTAGTAGTTCTCCTGTTTGAGCTCTTCCCAACACCATTTCTGCCTTTTACAAACCCAGTAATCCAAAACTGGATAAATCTCAGCATCACAAACAGAACTGGAGTGTAACACCTGCCTTCAAGGCTGTAACACAAACTCTCACTTCATGAGGAGACCATTTTATCTCATGAACAAGATGTCTATTACTCAGACCACCAGCATTTAAATGGGTTTAGGGGTTCTATATCCAAGGTTAAAAACGGTCTGATTATGCCATGGTTAATAACAGTCCCTACAGATAACATTAAATAAAAAATACAGCAGTTTAGCCTTCTGTTAGTCTGGGAAAAGGGCACTGTGATTTATAGAATTAAGGACTGAACACAGGTTATCTCCAAATCTTGGTTCTAAGGTTTTTAATGAGAAATTGTGTCACATTCTTTCACTTTTTTTCCCATGTGATTATAATTTTACCAGGAGGACACTTTTGAATAACCAGCATTATGAATCCCGTTTTAGCTCTGGCTTCCTGAAAAATTGCTATGAGCCTCTGGAAAAAAATCAAGTAGATATCGTGTAATGATGCCCTTACAACATCACCCTTTTACATTTACAACAGTACTTCCTCCTCAATAATTCAGCCTGGTAACTGAAACTTTGATGTTCATCAAATTCTGTGGTAAAGACCTTCATGCTAGTCCAGCTACATCAAAACTCACATATCATTAAGCAACTAGAAAACTACTGAAAACACTTTAATCATGAGCAACGAGGGGCCTTTTCTGAAGCCTTGGCTGTTAGAATAAGGACGTCTGTCTTCAAAAGGCTTTCAGTATTCACAATTCTGCAGAAATATCTAAAATACTGGACAAACGAATCTCATGTATTTCCTACACACCATTATAAAACAAATTAATAACCTTGGATGCCCAAAATAACGATTAATCTTTAATATCTAATTTCAACAATACTCTGTATTGATCATCTAATACTACCAAGGGCACAACCAAATAACCCCCACAAATGTGAAAGGATATGTTTGTTGAAGGAAGTAGAGTGTGTTTGTTTTAAACAGGGATTATACAAATTCATTTCAATGTTCTGTCTAGAAATCCATGGCATGTCATTTCTTGAACAGCCAAAAAGACATGGTTAAAAAAAAAATCACTTAAATCACTTACAAAGCATCTACTTCTTTTATCTAACTGTATAACACGAGAAGTTACCTTTGCTTATAAAATAGTAAGTTTAACTTGATTTCTTCTAGATATTCCATGCTAGCTCTTAGTCATAACAGGAGTTTTTTTTTTTTTGTCCTAGGTGCTGATAAGGAGTTTAATTATTCTCATAAATTATATTATCTTGACAGCACTATAATTTTCTTGTGGTTCCTTCAAGCAAAAAGAGGGGTTTTTTCCATTTTTCTGGAACCTCTCCTGTTATATTTTTAGAGATAATCAGTCAGCCTCTGACATTGTTTCAACCATACTTTGGAAACCTTTGAATCAATTTTATCTCATTTAGCCCATTCAAACCACAATTTGCTCAAGTATCCAAATCCATCTTTCTTTAGTCTAATAGAAAATATGTGTGGTTAATAATACTTGTGTTACTTGTATTGACAATGTCCAACAGCATACACTGGACAAGACTCGAAAGAAAACACTTGTTATTTTTGTTGTCATTATTTTTCAGAGAGCCTGTCTAGACCACTCAGCAGCAGACAGCACTTGCCTGGGTTTTCCTTTTACTGCTAATGCACTCATAGCATTACTTATTATCTTTTGTGCGTCCTGCTAGTTTATTTAATTTTGTGCTTTGGCCTTTCTCTGACTTGCTCTGTGCACGCTCTTAAAGAGAATTCCACTATCAGGAAGAGTTTTATTATTTCTACAGGCTCTCCTTGAATTTTGGTGCTAGTAGAGGGAATAGTTGTAGATAAGGTGGGACTGGAATGTTGGCATCATGTGAAAAGGGGAGATTTTCTCAAACCCTTTGAGTTTTATTAGTCTGTCAATGACCCAGGAAAGCCATAATCCTTGTGCCCAACCAGTCTGTCAGCATCCTACTGTGGGGACCACTCACTGAATATTCCAGTGAGTTAAAGGGCAGCTGTACTGCCTGGTTGAGGGACTCATGCCAACAGCACAAGGGAGATGCCCCCCCAGGTCTCCATAGCCAAGTATGTTCCTGCTGATGGCAAGTGGCAGCACCCTTGAAGGACTCACACTAAGCTACTTTTATACTACATTTTATGTTTAGGTGGAGCTTGAGTGACTCCAGTCATCCATCATGTCCAGTGGGGAGTACCTCAGTGGTGGGTAATGTCAGTATTACACCTGAGGCAGCCTTTGGGATGGAGGTGTGCACAGTGTTACATCTGTGATCTCTCCGTGGTTGCTGGTTCAGCAGCAAGACATCTTTTTTCCCCCTGGCTGGCAGCTGCTATGAGGTTCACCAGCTACAGGGTGCCACAGAGTTCCTCTTCTTCCAAGGATTTCAACAGAGTGGTGTCTCCAGTCTGCTCCATCCTCCTTTTAGCCCCCCTTAGCATGTGTTGTGTGTGGGAAGTGGGGCATCCTGACCAAGTCCCAGGCAGGGAGCAGCAATTACATTTCACCCTATCACCTCCTTACTGCTAGTGTGAACATAACTTCCTGGTTTTCTCCAGTATTACCCCTCATCATTTTCCCACACTATGTTTTCTCTATGCATCACAAAAAATTCTCTTACCTTCTGAAACAAGACAGTTGTATTTGAGCTACTTGCTGCCAATGGTCCTCAGCCCATGCCAAACACAAACATCTGCATGGCCACTGTGGCAATGGCCACTGGCACAGGTTGTAACTACAGCAGGAATAGCAATTTAGCAGGTCTGGGTTTGCTCAGCTCACCCTACACAAGTGTTCTGGACTCTTTATTAGTGTAGAAATAGGAATGCTTATTATTCCAGTATTTAATGTGAAGAAAATCAGAACTGAGATCTCCAAAACCTTTCTTATTTTTAACTTATCAGGCATTACACCTTGCAAGAAAGCCAAAGGACCACTCTGAAGGTCTCTGCATATTAATAAATCTGCATTATAGAGTTGTAGGATTTCTGAAGCTTTTCCTTTAAAACCCAAGCTGAATGGCCAATCTATCATTTCCAGGTTCAATTTACAAAATCACTTATTGTATAAATCAAGAACAGGGATGAAATTTACCTTAGGTATCTTAAACTCCACATCCTAAAAAACCTTTTAAGGTAAAGAAAAAGAAATTACATATCTAACTTCAAACTATGCTTAATATTGAGAAATGTAGCACCGTTCTTGTTTGTTTCCTTTTCCTTTTCTATATCCATAGTACAGCAAACTCATAATCGTCATTAGACTTCCAGCAGAATGGTGTAAGAGCAGAATGAGTTCTATACATAGCATGTACATCTGGTTTATACACTGTCCTGGTTTAGGGCAAATTTGGGAGGAAACTTCCAAATAGGATCTTCTGGGAAGCAAGCCCAAAACAGCCCCTCCCTCTCAGTTGGTTCGGGAATAATCTTCCTCTGAGAAAAGTGGAAAAAACTATTTATTAAACAAACAAACAAAAAACCAAACCCAGAAGCACCAACAATTGAATAATATGAAACAATAAAACCTCTCGCCGCTCCAAAAGGGATGAACAGAATGAAAGTGTCCTTGCCGTGGGTGTGCTCAGCTNCTACACAAACAGGGCAGACAATCTGGGGATACAAGCATCATAAAGTCACCCTAGGACATAATGCAGTTCATAGAAAGTTTGGTTTTCATCATTATTTAACTCACAGATAAATAGAAACCAGCCCTGGGCTTCAGCTTTAGCGGGGAAAAAGCATGCAAAGGAGAACCAGGGGGAAAAAAAAAGTCCAACTCCCAAAAGCTAATTTAAAACTTACATTGAAGGAAGTGGGTAGACACAGTTCAGACTCCATGCTGCCCATTCCATGGTGCCCATGGTCTCTCCACTGTCACTGAATGGATCACTGCAGCCCTGCTTTGACTGTAGAGTGGACTGCTACAGCTGGGAGGGACCTACAGTGATCATCTCGTCCTGCTGCCAGCAACTCAGACACTCGTGTTTCTTTGGGTGCTCTATCCTGCTGGTATGTCCTCCTGATATTGCTGAGCAGCCTGATATCCACGCCATGGCTAAGGCTCAAGAAAGCTTCAAACCCAGTTACCTTTAACTGCACTGAAGAGAGTGTATTTAATGTTTTTCTTCCACGTCTCCTACTCCACTCCCTCTTCTCTGCTAACAGTTGGAATTTAAATGCCTGCTCAAAATCAACCTCCAAGCAATGCTCAAATCTAGAAACAGGGAGATTTAAAATTTGTTTTGTTGTTTTCAAGTAGAAAATAAATAAAAACCATTCCTTGCATTAAACAAAATAATTTTGCTGGGGTGATAGTTAAAGTGGGATAAGCACCTTTTGTCTGCTCAAGAATGAACTTTGTCTTTGGGGAGTGTCTCCTCCTTACAGCTATCCTCAAAGGCTCTCCAGTGAGCTGCTTGACTTGAGTTCTACTCAAGTTTCCTGTGTAGTGGATTAGGAGAGTATGGGCTCCAAACAAACATTTTAGGGAATTGTTGGGCACCTAAAATTAAATTTTGAAGTGCAGTGTTTCATTGTCATTGTCCTTTGTATGGAACTAGTCCACAGCATCTAAATATTTGATTTGCACAGATAAAGGTTTATAAATGGAAAAAAGTGCACTCTGTATCTTTATCTGTAAAATTGCTCTGCATCAGTGGAGGTAAGACTCAGATAAAGAAAGTCACTATAGGAAAGAAAAGGGAATTGAAGCATGTGCTCCAAGTACATTAAGAAAGGCAGAAGCAAAATTGCTAAAGGGAAAGAACTTACATTAAAAAAAAATCCATAACTGAGGGGGAAAAAAGAAAGAAAAGCATGCAAATGAGATTAAAAACAGTGTTAATTATGCTTAGCATCATAAAGGGCAATTTAAAAAAGCAGAAACACTAGATGCAATATAGTTGGTTTAAGTTGTTAGTGTAGCAGAAACTGCAGCACACCCCATCATCCAGGAACAATTACCAGCTGCTGCCATCAGGGAAATCATCCTTTCTTCACTATGCTACTGTACAGAACCTATGTCCAAAACAACCAGCTGTGATTCCAAGGGTATTATCTGGAACTCAGAATACATAAGTTCCACATTATTGTTCTTTCCCAGTGTTCTATCCTGTCTTTTCCTTTCCCTGATACCTTCCCCACATATTTCTTCCCTAAACTCATGGTTCATCCCATCTGCCTTACTGTTACACACATTTTATTCTGTGTGAAATATTTTGGACTGATTTCTAAGAATTACACATAGGGGAATTAAACCAAAAACACATATTTTGGAAATTTTTCTGGGTTTGCGTTTATTTTTGTTTGGTTGGGGCTATTTTGTGGGTTTTGTTTTTGGGGGGTTTTCTTGATTGTTTGTGGGGAGTTTTTTTTTTTGTTTTTTGTTTTTTGGGGGTTTTTTTTGTCAGGAAGAATATATATCAAGTGACTGGAAAGATGATAAATGGGGAGGGCAGACTGTGGAAGAGAATAACCCACTTCCTGGAGCTGACATGGACCTTGATAAGAATAAAAATTGCATTTTCACTTAGTTTTAATGTGCAAAAATCCTGCTATAATCTATGATGCTATTTTAACCATGACTCAGCAAGACATAGAAGAATATAACAACATAGGGCAGGATACCACTGATATAATCAGCAACATTAATACCATATTGATTTGACACTAAATACAATTAGGAGAGGAGATTTTCATGAGGCTGCTTTTTGCTTTGTTATTGTTCGCTTAATAATCTCATCTTTGATGGGAATCTTTACCCTTACAGATTTTGTGTCTTTCTGCTGCTGAATAGGAATCTGACTTTCAGACACACGTCCAGCTGCTTCCATTTTGATTTAATGCAGACAAACCTAATAGAGTTAAAGAGTAGGCTGCCAGCAGCCCATTCAGATCAATTTATGATCTCATATGACATTATCTGGAAGAAGATAAATTTGTATTCTTTCATGAAATCTACTTTCTAAGACTAGTGGTTTATTTTTTTATGTGTTTCTCTCTATAAAAAACATTTACATAGTAGGCTAGCAGAGAATGGCTGCCAAAGAGTTTTTACATTGGGGGCATTGCATTCAAAGATTTATCCAAAATGTGAGATACTGCATCAGGTAGGCATAAATACAAAAGAAAAAAAATCAATAAAGAATTTCCCCCAAAAAATCACTCAAAAGAATAAGCTTGATCAGAATACTGTTTAACACAGATGTGCATATTTGCTAAAATTAATATAATTAAACTTAGATCAGGAATTATACCTGCTGCTTGTTTACATTCCATTAGTTAGTTATAAAGGTTAAGGATGTTTATGTGTAATAATGTTATAACAAGTAACAGATGAAACAGATGCACAACATGTAGATGAAATGAAAAAATATTATAAGTAAATGCAAAGAGTCTTAAAAGTGAAACATATAAGAAATTATGCAAACTTCTTAGATATAAAGAAATTTGTGAGAGAGAAGAAGTAGGTTCACTATCAAGGGACCTTTAAGTACAATGAAACTCACCAAGATATTAAACTCTGAATCTCAGACTAGCAAGACTCAGTTGCCCCTAAAAAGCAATTTAGAGTATTCTGATAGCTCTGAAAGAGTTTAGTCAGACAGCCTGGGATTCCCAGAGCGTAGCTGTGGGCTTGGGCAGTGATGTAAAGCTGGCTATATTGTGAATTCAAACCCTTCATAGCCCCTTCTGCCAAACAATTTCTCAACCAGCTACAAACTATTCCCCTGAAAAACCTACAACCCATTTCCATTTCTATCACGGATTTCCTCTGTGTCTGTGGAATTCTTGGTGTACAGGCTGAGAGCTAATGGCAGGAAATGGGAGCATGTCACAGCTGCCAGGTTCAGGAGCATCCTGGGAGGTAGGTGGGATGGTATTGACTTATTGACCCTCTGTCCTTATCATTCTGCCTGACTCTCAGAAAGAAACCAAGCTTGGAGGCCACGGGTCACTATGAGGTGAGGAGGTGAGGAAACCTGAGTGTGCTGGCTCTGCAGCCTTTCCTCACAACCTCAAGGCCATATTTCAATTCATACTTTATCGAGCAGTTCCCAGGAGTTTGTTGGCCTAAGCCACTCCTTTTTCACAGTGCATCACTTGCACTGACAGAGGGGCAATGTAAATGAGATATGTTGACTGAAAAAGAAAAATAAATCAGTTTGATAGAAAAAAACCTAACACATTTTCTCCAATTTCTTTTAAACTTAGAGCATGTCCATGTTCTACCACACAAAACAATGTGCCAGCTCACCCGGCGTTAGAATGAGTTGTTTACAGGGCAGGATTGAAAAAAGAGCAAACCTAAGAGACCTTAAGCTATCCAAAGACCCACTGCCAAACACAAAAAAAAAAAAAAAAAAAAAAAAAAAAAAAAAAAAAAAAAAAAAAAAAAAAAAAGAAAGAAAAAAGAAAGAAAAAAAACCAAGACAGACAAACAAACAAAAAAAACC
>WAAE01014186.1:0-106310 GCA_013400495.1 Nicator chloris | reverse complement strand
TAATAATAACAACAACAATAATTATAAAAATAATAATAGCCCTGCAATCCCCAAAAAACTCCCGAACTTAATCTCTAAAGCTGCTTCATGCAGGAAGCTGAAGTTGTTACACGAAGATAGACAGGATCTTATTCCCACTGCTCTTGCCAAATCTGTCCCCCTAAGTTAAAACAGGCAGATCTGATTGTTTCTTAAAGCTATTTCACAGATATATTTCATTTTCCAGTAGCCAGAGTCACAATTAACCAGCAAGAGCTGTTTGTTTAATTACAGTTTCTGCCTGATTTTGTAATACCATTCCTTATGGGTTTTCTTCACAGTATTTTAAAAAAAATAATTTTGTTATATGGCAGTTATTGGCTTGCCATCCTTTTGAACAGTCTGAATTATTTTTACTGGGCAGTTGTAAATTCTAGCCAATGTCCTTATTACAGGTATTAAAATCATTAATCATTCAGTTAATTGCTTATTAGCATTCTTTTGTGGCTTTTAGAGTTTACTAAAGTTCTTGCTGAGTAAGATGGACAAACTTCCACCTAACATGAGGAAGGAAGGCAGGTTGCTTCTTATGGAAAGGTGAGGTGACAAATCTGTAAGACATTTTTATAGTGTTGACGTCAGTGAAATGTAACATTTAGGAAAGGATCATCTCTTACACGTTTCCACTTGAGACCCACGCCCAGGTTGCAAGTGTTCAAGTTGTACATGAAGAAAAGTTCATTAAAAGGAGGGGAAGGCCTGATTTTTTTCTTTTTCTGGAATATGAATGAGGAATAAGTAAGCCTGCTTTGGGATTTCAAAAGACAATTGTCTTAAACTTCGGATCTGCAGGTCATGGAGTAAAGCCCAAGTTAATTTTTAGGGCCCAACTAAAATTATGCTCTGCAGCTAGGAGTATCAAATAGTGAAAGTGCAGAAAAATCCACACTTAGAGCTTAAACACTCAATCCAGATAAAGATAAATTTTAGATTTTTTTCAAACATCTTATTTTTATTTTTCTAAATGATATTGTGCCGTACAAATAGCATTAAAGATTAATGCTAAAAGTGAATAGATTTACGAAGCCATTTCTTTTCAAATGAAAATACTATTAGAACAGAGAGCAGAGATATAAAGCAGGATAGATGATGAATTGAGAACAAGATATTTCTGTACCCTGTTAATATTATACTTCTGAAATTGAAAATTTCACTAACATGAGGTGTGAACAAATTTGGACTTTAAGTTTACAAGAGCTTTAAGCTACTCCTTTATATCTCTCAATTTGCTTTTTGCCAAAACACAGCTTCCTTTCTTCTCAAGATAAATGTGCCAGAGAGGGGAAAGCAAGAGGGCCACCATGAACCTTTGACATTGTGTGTTCCAAAGGCAAGGATGTGCGTTGAATAAGGGTGTGTTGTCCTTGGTATATGTATTGTTGGATGGAGCTATAGCTGTGACTGAAAACATCCAGCAGTGAAATTATAAAATTAGAAAGAAAATCCAAAAATATTCTGCACATTCTCTAGTCATTGAGAATGGAAGAAATAACGTGGTTGCACATATATATTAAATGAAAAAATCAAGAACAACTCTTCTTTATATGCAGTGTATGGTGAGAAGGACAAATAATGGGGAAAGAGTTAAAAACTAAACCAGAGTAAACTTCAATGAACCTGTGAAGATAAGAAACAAAAAAGCAATCTTCTGCTTTGCCAAGAGATAAAGGTTTATAACTAGCATGCTGTTCTAGTGATGACATATGGCCCAGCCTCATGGCTTGTCTTTCTCTGAAATGAAACTAAAATACATGCCCAAGTTGAGAATTATGGGGAGAGTGATGACTGGAACTATTTGGACTGAGCAAACCACTAGATAAGAGACATACCTGAGAAAATCAGAAGAAACAAATGTCAATGTGCCGAACATATTGCCATAAAAAGTGCCATCATAAGATGATCTCAGTATGGGCACCGAAAATTGAAAATTAATCAGGAGTACCTAAACAAGCACTAAAATGAGATAAAGAAACGGGGTTTGTGAACTGAACTTGGAAAAGAGGAAGAGTAGTCATGACAGAGCAAGACACTCATCTAAAGGCAGTCTGAGTGGAACTTTTCCTTGCTGTTTTGGTACAAATGCTGGAGAGCCTACTTTCCTTCTCCCCTAGTTAGTTAAATTCCTGCAGTTACCATTTGCATCCATGTGTATGAAATATATTTTGATAAGATACAAATGCTAAATATTTTATATATGCAGATATGGCGAATTGTAAAGTTACATATTTATAGCTCCAAACTCTTCTACCTGCCTATCTGGAGATATTAGGGATACATTTGGGTCAGTGTATCTGATCACTGTTACAAGTGTGAGTTTGCATCAATTTTATAGATATGTAATCAAGCTCTGCTGGCTTTTCTTCTTCTTATGAAAGATTATTAGCAGAGACATTTTTATAATTAAATAACCATTTATTGTCCTAAAAAGAGTTCACCTTTTAATAGTCCTGCTCAAAGTCATCTACTTTCAGAAAATTTACTTTTCAGATAAATCCTTATAAGTATAATGAATACCTCTCAGAAAAAAAAACAAACTATCAACATGGAATAAACATTTTAGCACAATCATTTCACACAATGCTTGCTGTCCTAAAATAAACAAATAGTTACAAAGCTGACTGGTTTTGCACATGTTATTTGAGATAAAGAAGTTGAGTCAAAAAGTTGAAACCCTTTCAAAGGCTGCTTAGCACATTACTGGCTGAAGAGGGATCAGGTCTTTCTCAATCCATCTGCATGTACCTGAAGTATATTGTATTTGGAATACAATATATCATTGTCATCTTGAAACAGTCTTCAGTTTTTATTGTTTTGTGGAACTGTTTATTAATCATTTGATTAGAATTGACATCTGATTAAATATTTTATTCTGCCTTTGCAGTCTCTTGATATACAAAGCATGACTTTCTGCCTGGCTAAGTGAGGATTTACTGGGCTAGATGTTGATTCAGTGGGTTGCAAGTAGAGTGCTTGCCCCCTGAGGGTCATATTAAAGCTCGAGGGGAGATTTTTGAGCAACACTGCATCTTAAAGATGATATATCAAGCTGATAGATACATGGCTCTTCTGTTGAGAAATTCACAGTAGAATTATTGCTTGTTGCCAGTTATTACTTGGGTAGTAAGGAGTCTCTTGGGGATATGGATTGGATAAAAAGGGTTAAGCTGGAGGAAATGTTACACTGAAGACCTTGGTGATGAGGGATGCTTGAAATAGTCAGAGGATGTTTTGTGTGCAAATTAGAATTACCATTTTGGGGGGTAAGTGCTCTGCCATTTTAATGAGCAAATCGTGATTAGTTTAATAGAGCACCTTTCTCATTATGACTCAGCAGAGACTTGACAATTTATTTGCTGTACCCTTCTGCCCCCCTGCCCCATTCCTTTGGAGAACACTCACTAATATATTGCTGAGGAAATTCTCTGTGGGCTACAGGAAGCCTTACAGATAAATACAATTGCTGTATATTGAAACATGTTGGTTTGAAAGTAGTGGGTTTGACTTGTTCTACAGGTCAGGAGACTTTCACAGTAGAGATTTGTCCAAATTTTCTACTCTTCCCTATGCCGTGCTTTTGTTGGTAGAAGAGATTTGAACATTTAGCTGAGATTACCTACGCCATTAAAATAACATCCACACTGTGGAATTGTTATTGACATTTAGACAGCTACATCTTTGTTTTTTGATGAACATTCCTGTATCGCTACAATAACCACCTCTATACATACATAAAGCTTAATCTGAGCTTTTACTTTGTAGATCTCAGAGAGCTTTACAAAGAAGGATAAGTATTATTATCTCCGTTTAACAGATTGGTAAATGAAAGACAAAGGTGAAGTGATGTGTCCTGACAGAACTGCAAATAAATTTAACACTTTTGCCTCCTCAGTGAGTTGCCTCACACTGTCCCCTCAATAATGTGAACTTTGACTTCCTGGCCAAGTTGCTAGGTCAGCTGATTAGATTCATTTTTAGATGGAGCTTTTTTTGCGGTGTAGAATTTCTAGAAAGTGTGAACTTTAAAAAACTGGTGCATTTTAATCTGCAGACAGTTTAGTTTTGAATGAGGTGGTACCCTGCTTTGAAGAGATATTGACTCTTTCTGTCAGTGTCTGCTTAGAAAAACACTTAAAAACCCTGAACTAAAACTTTTTACTTTAATTGCATCATCTTTCTTGTGCTCAGTTTGCCTTCAACTTCAGGAATCCTTATAAAGGATGCCAAAATAATACATGATTATCTCTGAGTACTGACTTTACATCCATAAATTTTAAAACCTGTTATTGCACAACTTAAATCCAACTCTGCTTATATTGCTGCTAAACAGAACAACGTTATGTAAGGTTAAAAAATGTGTTCTCCATTTTACTGTGAGAGTGAATGTCATGTGCAGAGACATTTGGTGTCAAATGTCTGTTTTTGATGGCTCAGCTGGAGGGATATTGGGGCTGTTTAAGTTAAGGCAGCCACCTTCTTCCCTCTGAGGTGAGGTGCTCATAAGCTCTTTATTGGCCTTGAAGGTGTTGGCATGGAATTTGCAGGCCATGAATTACGTTAGTCTCAGAGATTTTCTGGATTTGGAAACAGGAGGATTTTAAGGTTTACTTGGGATTTAGTGGAGCCTCATTGCCCAGATGTAGATAGCAGCAGCAGGAAGGAACATCCAAACACAGTCAGGCTGGCACAAGCCCCCATATTATATGTTTTCTTTTTCACAGTGAAAGAGAGAAGGAGAAAAGAATGTGGGAAGCTGGAGGTTCTTTTCTACTTCATCTTGTCCTGAAAAAAACCAGGAGGGCTGTAGGGCTGGGGGCCAACTATCGTAAGTACCTGATAACTCCAGTGCCCCAGAAGCCAGCTTTTAGTAAAAATTTTGTATGAGAACTGACAGACCTTGAAATTAATGTAAAGGGACCAAGTTTTTTAGGTTGGAGCAAGACATGTTTTGTGCCTTTGCCTGTAATACAGTTTGGATCTGCAGATGAAAAATGTTGAAGTGTCCCAGGTACAAGTATAATCAGAGTAAAAATATCAGATGCTAGTTCACATATCTGTTAATGTATATATCAGTATAAATAAAAAACTATTATAAGTGGCTGATGACTTTCTTTTTTGGAATTGATGCATCCTTTCACCTGTCTTAGGGAGAGAATGGCTCAATGTATCAAAAAAGTCTGTTTCTTCCCTCCTAGTAACCACCTCATATACAGGTGGTAAATGAAAATCATAAAGCTCAGTGTAAGTTACTGTTTGCTCATCTTAAAACATACAACTTAGGCCCTGAGGCTTACAACTACACTTTAAGTTAGAGATCTGTGAGAATGGTTTTTCTCCATTAGAGACAAGAAGAAAATAACAGAAAAAGAATTTCTGTTGGAAAGACCAAAGGAAAAAGGCAAATGGTAACTACTGGACCATGAAAAGCAAAACTATTATACGAGTGTTTAAATGACAAAGGCAGTAACTTTCCAGTGTTTGAACTCTAGAAAAGAGCTACAGAGATATGGCTAGAGATGTGTTATATATAAAAGTTACAGATGTGTTTAAATACAAAAAGCTTCTTCAACAGATTGATTTTTTGTTAAGAAAAAAACAAAGCTATAAACTCGCAGGTGTAAATTGTCACAGTTCTTTTACAGCATGCCGTGAAATTTCCAGCAGTTAAAGGTCATTGGTGGTATCATTACTGACACATTTTGATCTGCAGTTCCTTGGACTTCATAAAAATTAATTTCCTTAACAAAACAGTAAGCTTGAGGCTGAGACTTCAGTGAATCTATTTTGATTTCTACCTAAAGATGTTCTTAACTTAAAATTTCTTGTTTTCTTTTTAAATTACTGATTTATAAGGGTGAGAAGGTATCTGAATGATAAAAAGTGATCAGTTTTACTCATACTGGGTAACATTTCTGTGAGCATTTCCTTAGCTTCTCAGGGTGGCAGAGCTGGGCACAGGGAGAAGTAGATAATATTTGAACAGGTGGTAGAAAATATGTTGCTTCTGAATTACTTTTGGTGTTTGGAGGTTTGCTTTTAGCAAGATGATATTCACATATTGGAAAGAAGAAAATTAAGAATCAGCATTGTTCAGTAGTGAAAATGTTAAACTAAATGGACCATGTTAACATTACTGTTGATCCTGAGGAACAGTTTTTCCAGTATATGGAGCATTTTGTTTCCATGCGGCATATGTTCTCCATGGTTTTCTCTGCTCTAATTCATCCATGTTTTTCAACAGCTCCAGATGGCGTGATGCCTCCGAGGCTTTCATCTGCCACTCCGACCAGTCTTCAGGTTGTCTGGTCTACACCAGTTCGCAACAACGCCCCAGGCACGCCCAGCTACCGACTCCAGATGCGGCGGAGGCGTTCTGCTGGTGACATTTTAGAGTACGCAGAACGCAATGAGACCACCACCCACTGCTGAGCAAGAAAAGTCCCTTTCCCTTGAGCACGGCTCACCTTTGGGGTGGCTGGTCTTGTTACAAGACGTAATGTTTCAGTCTTTCTTGACGTGCTGGGATGTGTTCTGAAGTAACTCGTGCTGTTTCTCTTTGCAGTTTGCTTCCCAGCCCTACTGCTTCCTTACGGCACAGGGTCGGAGACCTGCAGCCCTACACTGAGTATGAGATGAGAGTGGTTGCCTCCAATGGTTATGGCAATGCTTATAGCAACTGGACTTCAATGACTACAGCAGAAGACAGTAAGCAGTCAGATCTTATTTAGCTCCCTTTAGCAGGACATATAAATAACAGTCCAGCTGCCACTGTACTTAATTTCTTCAAGTTATCTAGCTTTCTCAGTTAGAGAGCAGTAATGTATTTCCTTCCCTAGTATTAACTTGAAGTAAAAACTCCTAAAGGATCAGGTATCTGTTGTCTTACATATTCATTTAAAAATACGGGTGTTTACATACATATTTTGTGAAGCAGTATCTTATTTCTAAATATAATATCCCTCCAGCAACATATGGTTAGTTTAAGATACACTGGTAAGTACAGCTTTATAAGTGGTGTTCCTTTATACTCAGGGACTTAATTCTGATTTCTGTCATATCAGAGAAAATAAGTTGAAGTTAAGATTATACCACAGTTGTCTTATCTCTCTGTTGAGAATACTCAAGCTACCACAGAGCTTTTCATTCCCAGTGATCTTTGTTAATTCAAAGTGGGGTCCTACTTATCTGAAATTGGGTTTGTCATTGTCAATCCCATCACTTTCATTGTTAATAGTTCTATGTTCTCTGGACTCACTCCCCACAATTTTTTCAACAGTCTCTTGATTTAGCAACCAGCTGTCAGTGTATAGGTACGACCAGTTAGTTGACAGGATGGGGTTTTGCACCTGATTCAATATGTAAGCAAAAACATATGACAAAATTTGAGCTTGTTGTTCATAATACAAATAGAAAACAAGCAACTTCCAGCTTTTTTTCTTAAAAAACAGAGCTGTTAGCTTTCTTGTACAAGGTAGCAGGATATCGAACATTGGTTTAGCAAATATTCAGTGCTGGTGACTCAAGTTGATTTTAGTCCCTTCTCTAAATGGACAGCTGTCTATGTTGAGAAAACATTGAGTAGAAGATGTTTTTCCTCACAATTGTAAAGCATGTTTTTTTGAAGCTGAGCAAATGATTCATAACAGAAATTTATCTGATAAATTCATTTATGTTCCCAAAGTGTTGATGCTTCTATGAACACACTACCTATAAGTAAACGTAAGTTCTGAACTTGGTCTTCAGACACCAGAGCTGTGTTATCTACCTGTAGCAATCCTCGTTGAGATTCAGTTATTTCATTACTATGTTTGCTAACAAAAGTGGATATGATATTATTGAACTTGTCTGTGTTCACAGTCAAAATGCAACCAGTGTCCTATGACTATTTTGTTCAAATTGCAATAATTATTTAGCTCTGGTCTGATAGTTCACGTAGTATTTCTTTTCACATACAAGGAGGACAGAAATACATTTAAAAGACATCACCTACTACGGATATAAAAATTATTTTTGTGCAAAGTAGTAGGTGTACAATTTTAAAATTCTCTTTTGAGGGGTTAGGGGTGGGGTGGAAAACCTACACAGGATATGCAACAGTATCCAACAACCCTTGTCATTAAAAAAAAAAAAACCACCCAACTTTCAATGGTGACAGAGGACTCTGTGGTGTCATTGTGGAGAGCTGCCATCTGTGAAAGGATATTCAGCTCAATTGCTTAAGACTGAATGATTGTCATTGGGTCTGAGCAGTATTTTTGTCAAGGTTTCAACATGTTTCTTGTGAAACTGCCTCTACTGACAGTTTGTTGCAGAAGTACACTTAATTCCTGGCCCTGCTAAGCAACATACTTCGACTTTTGAAAATACAATTTATTAGTGGAAAATTCTCATATCTCTTACTCTGTTGAACTAGATGTGTGTCTACATGTTCTTCTTGAATTTTATTCAGTAAATATATGTATTTTTTGTTTCACCAAAGCATAAAGTATCTGTAGGCATATCTGTAGGCATGTGTGCACGTACACTTGACAGCAATAGATGTGAATGAACACATCCATTTTTAAAGTCAGTAGAGTTCCAGTAATACAAGCTGATGATTTCACAGTATATCTGTGTACTATATCTTATTTATGATAAAAAGGTAAAATAGGAGGATATTTGGAATCATTAAGGGAAAATTAGCAAATGCTGCTGTAAAAATCTGTTGTATCTGACAATGGAATGTCGTAATATACAGATTAGTAGGTTTGGGGTATTTTTTTTAAAGCAAGAAAAATATGCAGTAAAGAATTTTCAAATACTTCCATTTACATGATTGTGACACTAGTAACTGATTCCATGCATTTTTTAAAGTCTAACCATGCCAGATAACAATAATATACATAACTATGAATATTTTAAAACCTGATAAACGTGCATTAATAAAAGATGTTTGTTCCAGTGATCTTGGTAAGTATAGCATCAGACTCTTTACTGCCAGAATGTCCACAGATAGAAACAATTGATGAAGTTTCTGAATTAGAGCTAGCTTTCAGTAACTTGAATGTAAATTTCAGATGGCTCTCTTGCAATCGGTGTAAAGACCTCTGAACTGAGAGGTCAGTATGTACTTCAGTATGTAACTGAGAGCAGAATCTCATACGTTGCATTCAGAAATAAAACTGAAACTTTTAGATATAATAAAGGCGATACAAGTTAGGTTTTCCCTTTAGCTATGGGGAGCCTTTGAGCTTTCTGGGATTTGCAAAGACATTGGTTACAGTTACCTGAAGCTGCCTCAATGGCAGCTGCTGAGTTCCTGTGGTGTAGATTTTGGATTTGCAAAATTATGTCGTCTAATAGCAATCCACACGGTGTAATTTTTGTTCAGAGGCATATCTCCCAAATGAGAAGGGTGCTTTTTGTAGTGTGCTTGAGAAAATCCACTGTGACTTGGGCAAGTTCTAAGATAGCAAAATTTCTACTTTAAAGAAAAGCTTCCTGTTACTTGATTAGCTTTTGAACACCCCAGAACCTGTCTGCAGCCCAGTGAGTTGCACACAGCAGAAAGTCTCAGTCACCAGCACATTCTCTGCTGTGGCTGCGTCTCGGTCCTGTGGGTGAGTGTACAACTGCAGTGTGAAGAGCTCTTACTAAAGTCCTGTTAAAAGTGCCTGGCTTGCACTAGCTGGAAAAGAAGACTTTGCAAGTTAGCTAGCAGGCAGCCCAATTTTTTATTTTTTATTTCTTACAGAAGTGATTTCAAGTCCATCTCCTTTATGTATAATGAAGTTATAGGCCAGCCTAGTGTCTCTTCACAATAAGTAAAGGCAAAAGCGCACAGTAGTCACTGGAGATCATTACATATTGAAGTTTCTGGAGATAAAAAAGCAATTTAAAAAAAAAAAAAAAAGAGCTCCTGCAATGTATCAACTGAGCTACTTCTTGTCAAATCAGGGAAGCATTATTCCTATCATAGGGAGTGCTATGGTGTGCTCCTCTGGCATGCTTTGGTTCCAGGATGAAAAGCCGCAGACTGTGGTGAGATCTTAGCACAGGTTAAACTTCCTCAAGAGGGGAAGAGGAGGGACAGGCACTGATCTCTTCTCTGTGGTGACCAGTGACAGGACCCAAGGGAATGGCCTGAAATTGTGTCAGGGCAGGTTTAGGTTCAGTATTAGAAAAAGTTCTTCTCTCAAAGGGTGGTTGGGCCCTGAAACAGGCTCCCCAAGGAAGTGTTCACAGCCCAAGCCTGGCAGAGTTCAGGAAGTATTTGGACACCACTCTCAGGCACACGGTGTGACTCCTGGAAATATCCTGTGCAGAGTTGGGAGTTGTGCTTTGATGATCCTGGTGAGTGCCTCCTAATTCATGATATTCTATGATTCTCTGATTCTCCTAAATCTTCCTGACATAGACAATGAAGAGAGGCAATGCAGAAGAGGGTAAATAATGCAGTTCACCACCTTTGGAAGCTCTTGCTTTCTCTGCTTATGGTATTTGTTGTCTGAGAAGACAGGCCTACTTTAGGACAGACTCCCAGTTTAGCTACGTAAGTTAGGTCCATATAATTCAGGCATATAAACTAATCCATAAATCCTTGATGTGAATATGTTCACATGAGCTCAAGAAAGAAAAAATGGAAACTGAAGCAAGGGAAGAAAAACCTCACCAGGTTTTGATGACAAAGGGAAGAGAAATCATGTGAAATACCTGACAGGGTGAATAGCAAAAGGACAGAAAAAATTAAGCTGATGTAGTAGTGGCACATATGATAAGATGATCATATGATATATAGTACCAACTACCCATGTGCCTGCAGATTAGGAATTAGAACTTTATTGACTGGTAGAACTGAAGTTCTGGAACCAATGTGCAATTGGAGCAGTAGAGGGCAGCAAGTCTGAATACTCTGAAGACAGCCCTTAATACATATTTGAAAGGGTTCATATGGATTCCATGTCATTGCATGAACAGCTTAAGGACTTTTGAGGTCTGTGATCTCATGTGATAAAAGATTCCTGTGGTCCCTTATGCCCCGAGCTACACTATTTGGGTTTGCTGCAGGGTACACGCAGCAGTATATGAAAGACACCACATTCTGTTAATATGTATAATTTCATTGTCTGTGTTCCTGAAAAGAGTAAATGATTCAAGAGTAAAAGGCACAGAATTTTTATTCTGCTTAGTGAGAGAGTTTGCCAGCAAATCAGGTATTTCTCATTAGCTTTAAAGGGTATCAGTCCAGGTACATGTTTTAGTATATTAAATATAAATGTAGATTCCCCCCAAAAATACAACCATGAGAGTATAACTCCTTGCTTTCCAAGTCTCATAGTAAGTAAACAAATGTGCCATTCTAGTAGGGAATTAGAAGAGATTAATGACGGTTTTGTGCCTTTATTTTAAGTCAAGTATGAACTTTTGAAGCAGATGACCGAAGTAGTCTACCATAAAAGATAATTTCATTTGCCAAAATGAAACTACCTTCTAGTATTAATACTGCAATGAAATGGTTTGAAATATGAACTAAAAAATCTTAAGGACAAAGATGCCCACTGTTCCATCTTCCGTAGTTACTTCTATAAACAATTACATCCATGTAAAAAGCTTTATGATTTTATTTTCATCATTGACAGGCTGAGCTGTGTAGCTGTCATACTTTGCAGTCTTCCCTCCAGTGACAACCACATTGACAACATGTTATATTCCACATTGATTTTACAGTTAAGGAGCTGATTGTGATATATAGGGATTTTAAGAATTCAGCTGAGAGGATGACTTTTGCCTTTTATCATTCCATTAAAATTTTATAACCATCTTTTTCATGTCATTTCATCCATGAATTCTTACTTTAGAAAGTGATAGCTACTGCTGTGAGCATAACTTTTTTCATGTTCTGAGCTTTTTATTGTATTAGCAAACTATCCCAATTATAGTTAATACTCATGTTTTACATAATTGTGGTGACCCTTTCAACCAAGCAGTATTGTGCTAGTTGATTTGTACATAGAATTAGATGATTCTGCTTGCCATTTAAAAAGAAGCTGCACTGAATGAGTGTTGGGGACCAGGATTTAATGCTTTCCCATCCAGTGGGGCCAATTAAGCATCTCTCAAACGTCTTGTTTGAACTCAGAAAGTCTTAAAAGTCTCTCTTTTAAAAGGGCAGTAGGGAATGTGTGGGTAGGTATGCTAGCTACCAGAACACGCTTTTTTGAGGGGAAGGGGAGGGACTAGGGGGACCCAAAGCTGAAGTTTGACAGCTCCTCCCGTACATTATAGATTCTCCTTAAGGAATAAGTCTGAACTTGGGGGGCGTTGAAGCTCAGGTTCAACTAATTACCATGAATGTTTCGCCTGTAATGCCTGCAACTTATTCAGTAGGAGTATAAAGGCTTAGCTGTTCCCTGACAGCAAACTGCTTGAATATTGGGGGGCTTTTCTGTTGTGGGTTTTTTTTTTTGCCCTGTTGCGGTTTTTTTTTTTTCCCTGTTGCAGATGCTCCCAGTGCAATAGCTTATGAGCTATAATTATATAAAATGCAAATTTTTAGTTCAATGGTAAATATTATATTTCAGCTCCTCTCCCCCACTAAACTAAAATTTGCAGCAACTGATTTTCAAGGTCTTTAGTTCCAAAGCAGATTCTACTCCTTCCCTTCCACCCTAGGAAAAAAAATTTGGTTTACAGAATATAAACCTAATTCAGATTTACACCTCCACCTCTCCATCTTTCAGTGAGGTCTAAATAATGGACCAAATTTTTTTCCAACTTACGACCTAATTGATTTTACCCAGGAGTACATGCAAATAGAATTTAATTACTCTTTACAACAGATCATCTTTTGTACTTGCAAATTCAGAGATCTAAATTAATCCTAGTGTGCACAAGCATTAAATACAGAACTCCATTCTTATTATCACCGGGAGTAGAGCAGGATATGTGATATGGCTGAGCTTTATGGAGTTGCTTTGTGATGCATTATATAATGAAAGAAAAAACACTGTTACTTTTCAAATTTAAAAGCCAAAAAAAAAAAAAAAAAGCTTGCTATCCCAATTTTATATCACTGTTTCCGCAGATATCTCTGGAATAATCCTGATTTACCTCTCTTTGTATGTGAGAGGAGAACAGGGACCTCTGACTGCTTTAGCTGTTACTCTAAAATATAGAAGCAGCAACTCATTGTGCTGTATTTATTTGATTCCTTTCCCTTCCCCCCCGCTCCCTTTTTTCCCTTAAAATTGTCAGGAATTATTCAGCTCCTAGTGAAATAAATTATTCTTCCTATAATGTTCCTTCTGGTTTGGACACCAGGAATTGCATAGTAGTGTTGTTGACTACAACGGAATTCAGCATATGCTATGTCACCTCTCCTGAAGTCTTGGCACACCCACAATCCCAAATGAATTTTAAATTTTTGAACCCTTATAATTCCAAATGTAGGTCCGCTCTTCTCCTCCTCCACTGCAAATCCCCAAATCGAAAGCTGTTTTAAACAATTACTAAATCCAAGTATATCTTTTTTTAAGATTTCAATAAAATGTAATGTTCACAGAAAAATCTCATAAATGTCAAAATTGCTATGGGCAGAATAGGGGAAAATATAGTATTTTCTTGGTAGCAATTTATAGATTTCAGGACGTGGTTTATAAGAATGCTAAATGTTCTGGAATTACAGCTGTTACTGATCAGTGATTGAGCCAGATTTGTGTTATTGCACCATGTTCATGCTTGTACCTAGAGAGCAGTAAAGCCTCAATATAATAAAAAGCACCTGCATTTTAAATGAAATTTCAATTGAAAAACTTAACAGCCCTTCAAATTGCAGAATTTAACGCAGCCCAGTAAAGCTTAAATAACACTTTGCCTCCACAGGCTGAGGGTTTTGCATTCAAGGTGACTTGATTGTGTCGCATGGTGAAATTATTTACAATTAAGGAATTTCTCTGGAGGGCTGCAGAGTATTTGCTGTTCCACAACACCTATGCAGGCATATGGTCGGTCTTTTTCAGTATTCATGGAAGCTCCTGAACCTTTATGATAATTGAATCAGTTAGAGTGCTGAGTGGAGCAAGCATAAAACCTGTTAACCTAAAGGTCAGATCTGTGCATTGTTTATTTATCAGTAGGTGAAAGAGCTAAATCGGCAGCTTCTGTCACAGTCGAAGTAAAAAATCACCTATAATATTAACAGGGAGTAGATAAATTGCAAAAAATGGATTAGAATTATAAACAGAACAAAGTAAAATATTGAATATATAATGAGAGATGCAGCAGGGACTCACTGAGCTGCAAAATACACAGCATTGTTACGCCTGTGCTGTTGGTTGCAATTAGTATCTAGCACTCTAGAAAAACGTTCCCAAAAGCTAGAACTGCACGTCTGCGGTAGTACTGAGCCATACACTTTCTCCACCTGCAAACAGCATTGATAGGGCACTTCTGAGACACAGGAGGAAAAAGGATGCAAAAGAGGAGGGAGGAAGTTTGGGACGAGGGAGGGTGAGCAGCTTGCCTTTGAGAAGAGATCCATATTAATCCCCTGGATAGCTGGGCCTACATTTTCCAAAGAATTAGGCTGTTTAGTGGATCTGAGCTCCTTTTGTGGTTTTTGAGCCTCATTTGGTGAATACATCTCACTGGCACTGATTTTAAAAATCACAAAATTCTCTTTTTTTTTTTTTTTTTTTTCTGTTTTATTACAGAGCCTGGACCTTTAGATCCACCACTTCTATTGGGTGTTACAGCAAGGGCAGCAAGCATCACCTGGCAGCATCCTTTAAAGCCAAATGGCATTATCACACATTATAATATTTACCAAAATGGCCAACTGCATGCTACAGTGCCAGGAACTACATCTAACTGCAGTGTGGAAGACTTGCATCCTTACACTGTCTATGTGTTTCAAGTTGAAGGATGCACTTCTAAAGGATGCTCTCTTTCACCCACAACCCCAGAAATACAGACTCTTCCAGATGCTCCTGAGGATATTCCTGCTCCAGAACTCTATTCTGATACTCCAACTTCTGTGGTCATATCCTGGCAACCACCTGCTCGCCCAAATGGCTTGGTGGAAAACCTTACAATAGAGAGGAGGGTGAAAGGAACAGAACAAATCTCAACTGTGGTGTGTCTCCCCTTCAGTCAGTCCAAGAGCTACATTGACCAGAGCACTGCTCTGAGCCCTTGGCAGAAATTTGAGTACAGAGTGCTGATGAGCACCCTGCAGGGGAGCACGAACAGCAGTGCCTGGGCAGAAGTTACCACCAGACCTTCAAGACCTGCTGGTGTTCAGCCACCTGATGCAGAAGCGTTGGGACCCTATTCAGTCCAGGTAGGAATAATTCTCATTATTGCCTCATGGCTTTAACACGTTTTCCTTGTAGCAACTGTGTATTTAAGAGAGACATCTACTGGCTGAGCCAACAGACTTCATTGCTACAGGGGTAGTTGAATAATTAGTGTCTGTGCTTTGGCTCAAAAGCATTAGATTCCTTTCCACTGTTTTTTTGTTTCTTCACACTGGCCTCTGGCATCATATTGCAGTTCATTTTCTTCCTTACACACCTGAAGTATTTTCAATATTAAACTTAAATGATTACTTTTAACTCCCTCATCAGATCAGAAAATTACCTTCTCCAAAATTTCAAGAGTTCATTAAAATGCTAAGAAGTAAAAAAGATTTTTTTTTCTGTAATTAAGTCTTCTGCATAATTATCAGGTTTTTTTAGTGGCTAATGAAGAAAAAATAGCATTTTTGTTCTCCTGATTTACGAAAGAGGAGTCTTACAGGACTACGTAGGAAGTTTTCAATTATTCACATCGTTCTGTTGGGAATGAACTCTAGAGGACAGGATAACTACCATTGTTTTGGCTTGCATACAAACTTCATTCAAGGGAAATTAGTGTAACCAAACAAGAGGGATTTTTGTAGCTTAGAAGCCTCTTTTGTGTAAATACACACATGCTTCCATGGATTCAGTCTTGTACTAATGCCAAAAGTATTGGTACAGTAGCTTGCTCACCAGAGCACAAAACAAAGGACATTTGCATAAGATTGAAGTTCATCTGTTAGATTTATTATTTTTTGGTATACATTGTATTTTCAAAATGTAAACAGAGTGGTGTTACCAATGCAATCTGAATAGTTAGAGGGTATGAATTTCAGCAGTAAACCAGTGCTAATTTTTTTCATTTGTTCACACATAATTTTAAGCTATGAAAAAAAAGCTACTCACTATTGGACAAAAAAATCCTGAGCTTATAGAATTTTGTTTTAATGTCTAAGAAATTGCATGTTACCTCTGTGTTAATTGCAAATCAGTTCAATATGAGCACAATGGTTACTGTAAGAATTAATAACGATCGACCACTTGTAATTATGATGAATTGCCAGACTGCTTATTGAAGATTCGGGCAATCTACTTCTAGGACTCTGCCCTCTGTACTTCTCTAGATATATCTTAATATACTCCACAATTTCTAGTAAAGCGTTTTTCCTGCATTTGCCAGAAGCTGCAATGCTGAGTCAATCGTAGCTCTAGGTCAGGCACGTGCTTCCCCACACGTCCACGTTTCACTGCGTGAGCTTTTTCGCATTGGCTTCAACGCTGTACAAAGTGCAGAGTTGAAAGTGAGCACAAAGACTCACTGCAACCTTTGAAGGTCCAGTTAATGTGGTAAGAACATCATAATTTTATATGTTACTCCTGTTTTTGTTTTTTTTTTCTCCAAGTGCATTCAACACTCAATCCTACTTTTAAAAGCCTGTGGGTTATCAGAGGTTGTGTCATTCTTTACTAGATGTTTTTTCCTGAGATCAGACATGTGTGTTCAGTTGTAATTTTATTGTATTTTCCTCAACTCTGAGATTAAGTAATCTACCAATACTGAAAGTTAGTTTGGTCATTTATTTCTTCTGAAATCTGAAGTCAGGAAATACAATTTTCACTCTATAATAATTAAATTCCAATACAGCATTTTTTAAAAATTTGTTTTCCTTTCTTACTGAAGAGTTCAAATGCTTATTCTCCTTGTTCTTCCCTAGCCTTTCATTAATATTCAAAACTCTTTAAAGCCCTTTAATGTCTAAACTGAACTCCTCTATGAATGTTGGTCAAGTTTAGTGTCACTGCCGCTCATGTAGTCTTGGTCTTGTGTTTTCCACCTGGAGATAAATATTTTTCAGATATGTTAAGACTAATTCTTGTCAAAGATGCTGAAGCCTCGATTTTTTTTTCCATTAATCAATTTTACTGTCAGTTTTTATTAATTTTAAATATTTAAGTGAAAATATTCAAAGTAGTTTAAGGTGGTAGCATTGAATTGAGAAAAGTGACTTGCATATATGCCTCTCCAAAAATATTCACTCCTGAGTATCTCTTCTGCTAAATTCTCTCTGTTACTGTATAGAGCATTGGTTCTTTGTTGATATTGACATAAATTCTTGTATTTACCATGTATTTTAATTTATTTAATGTTGCTCCATTTTATGCTCATCATAAGTGGTAGGAAGTCAGGATAAAGTCAGGAACACATTGGTACAATTCCTGTGCAGAGAGTATCCCATGGCTGAGATATTAGTTCTGATTTCTAAGATTCTAAGACTTCTTAAAAATCTTAAAATTTCTTTCACTTGTCCAGGTCAGCAAGATGTTTATTTAATTCTTTTGGCGTTTATTATTCTAATAAGAAATTATTTCTTCTCTCTTTAAAAAAAATGAAACAAAGCTAGAGTTGCAGAAGAGTTCATTGCACTTCATCACCGACAAGATAATATAGACAAGGCTTGCTGCACCCAGCAGTTTTCTCGCCTTCTGCTTGTTTGCAGATGGGAGCACCAGAGGAAGCGACTGGGATTTCATCTTACTTGTCGGTCTTCTTACAGATCTGTCAAATGGATTAGCTTGCTAGAGGTGGTGTTGTTTCCTTGCCTGCATTTTTATGGCAAATTCATGTCAGGGTAGTAGGGCTTGGAGAGCACTCAGGGCTTCATTGTGTCCCTTGTGTGAATGTTGTGTACTGCGAGAGTACAAGCAGACTAAGGGAGCACCTGTTCGCAAAATGTTTGGGGATTTTGCCCAAATTCTCTAGAACTAGGGTGGAGATCTGCAAACCCACTTTGTCCCTTCACCCCCGAAATTGCTAGTTCCACAGACAGACCAACTGGGTAGTATTCTGCAAGGATTGCCTCTTAGTGGTTGAAATGTTTTCCTGTGAGGAAATAGGATGGATTTCATATGGAATTGCTTTACCCTCGTGCCCCTAAGAGTCCTAGAAAGGCCTACTTTCCCTCCTGAGTAGCGCAAGCCCAGCACACCTGCAGTGCATTCATCACTTGTGTCGTGTTCAAATGAAATTTGTGGAGTCCTTTGTGCGGTACAGTGCTCTTACCTCAGCGTCTACGACGGTAACTCTTAAGAACAGGGTGGAAAACAAGCCATCTCTTTGGGAAGGGATTTTAATTACCTCTCACCCTAGAGAGAGCTGTCCTCCCAGGTTAGAGCAGAAGGTATTGGAAGGGCGCTGTGGGAAAGATTAGCAAGAGGATCCTTTACCAAGCCACGGTCTCAAATCAATAAAGGCTTTCAGCTGTCACTGCAACCAATCCTTAAACCATGAGTGCAAATATTTACTTCCACTGAAAACAGAGAGAATTTACAAAAAAGAGAAACATATTTCCATTCCTTTATTTAGTAGTTGAATCCATAAAAATGATTTGAGGATGTGAAGAATTCAAAGTGCTCCAGGATAGTACTCACTTGAGTATACAGCTTATTTTCATAGACCAAAGCTTTCACCCTGCAAGGAGGAAAATATTAGTATGGCAGGTCACTCTCAGCATAAACACTTCTGATATGTGTACGTTCCTTTAACATTTAATTTTAATCAGAATGGACCAATATCTCTCCATAACATTTAACTTGCTTTCCTTTGTGCAACAGAAAGTGTAAGGCTGTCGATAATTTTTAAAGTACCCATTTCTGTGACGCCTGCATGATTTTTTTTAATATTTGCTGAATTGATAATGTTCATGGTAGCGGAGTATAATGCGCAATAAACTGCTTTTGTGGCTGATTAAATGCCAAAGTGAAGTGGAGGTATTCAGCAACTGCAAAAGCCGTTTATTTAGTATATGCCAATGCCCTGAACATTATTCCTGTTACACAAGATTTGCTATAGTCTAATGTACAGAAATAGAAAAGAAATTGTTTCCTTTTCTTGTGAGGGTTGCAATTGCTGTGCTGCTTCAATCTCACACTTCACACTGATATGACATTCGGGAATGTAGCTAGGTTGAATGGCTTGAGAAAGAGGCTGGTTTACACAGTGAATAATTATTTAATGGAGTTCTTTGTGTAGGGAAGGCATTATGTGGCTGGGTACACTGAACTAAATTAACTGTAGTATGCAAATATTTCAACTTTGGCCTTACAACTTTTGGTAGGAGGAATTCCCTTCTGCTGCTGAGGTTCTTCCTTGACGATTTTGGCCTGGAAAAGGCAGCTGTAGTCTTAGTTACTGGCTTAACCAGAGATTTGCTGCCTCATATTGCCTGTATTGCTCCCCATCACTGATGACCGCCCCCAACTGGACCACTGACAGATAAAAAGCAGCAGCTATTTCATATCATCCTTCACGTAACTTTTTTCTCAAGATAGAAGCTGGCATGAGTTGTGCATAATCCTGATGTTTCTCTCCAGGGGAAACTTTTTTTTTTCTTTTCAGTGTTTATAAAGAGTTTATAAGAGAATGGTTTTCTCCTGGTTGGATGGAATAAATACCTCATTGACATATAGTTCTTGTGCTGTGCTATTGCTTCATGATAACATCATTTAAAGAAACTTCCTGCAATTTGATTAGATACAAAATGAGAAAAAAAAAATTATTATTACTTCTCTCTTAATATATGTTATATATGTTGCCTGTGAGGAACGAAGGGCTATGGTGATTCTGTGGCACCTAAGTGCCATTCTAATTTCTTTTTTTGTTTGTTTGTTTTGCATATTGATTCAATAATGTCATTGATTTTCTATGGATTGATTATTTTTCTGAAGTATTTCTGACTCAGGAAGGGTTATAGACTTTTAAATTTGATCATCATTCATGTTTGTTGCTACCCACAGAGATGACAGTCTCTTCCTTTGCTGTTCAGCTGCCGTTCTGTTCTTCATACAGAAGAAACTGAATAGCAGAGAAAGCCGGTATTCCACCCTCCAGATTGAACAATGTCATTAGTTTGCTGTCACAGTATCTTCAAGAGTTGCCATCTATGCTTTCAGTGCAGTTCAGTAGCAGTACTCTTTCAGTGCAGTAGATTATCATTTATTGCAACAGTGATAAATTTTTCTAGTAGCTGTTTCTCAAATTTCACTACTAAATTGGATATGCAAGTGAGCAAACACAAATAAACAAGGCTCTGTTTTTATAGTTGTCTTCTGTTCTTCATTAGCCCAGAAGCTGGATAGTGGACTGCTAAATGCCTGTTGTTCTGTAAATAGGCTGGGATTAAAATACACAGGAGAAAGATTTCAGCTGTAAGGAACAGATATCACTGACACATTTAAAGCAACACACTCTATAGTTACAGTTTGAGTATCATCCATGAAAAAGAAGATTTGTCTTTATGCATTTTCTATTTCCCACAAAATTAGTTATAGGTACATGTTCTGGAGCTGGGGTTTTTTTCCTCACGCATTAATGTTTGCTGTCCTGTGAAGTTGATTCTGATTACAGAATGTTGGATGCAATGCTAATTACTCCAAGGTCACTGAAGTCGGTGCTAACAGTGAGGTGATCTTTCAGTGTTCCTTCTCTGCAGGTCACTATGTGGTAGAGAATGAGGCTGTGAAGATCCTTCCTCTATTCCAGGTTTAAACTCCCTGTGCTATTTCATTCTCCAAACACTTCAGTCTGCAGTTATCCCAGACCATACTTTGAGAGTAGAAACAACCCTGATTCTTAAGCCATGTCTGCTAAAGGGAGATGCAGTAAGCCAAGGTAACAGCTTTGTGCTGGGAAAGGGAAAAAGAAGGGCTTGGACTTTGTTCACCATCCTTCCAGTTTTATGCAGGTATGCCTGGTGCATTGGGGAAATTGTTTAGGAGCGATCAATCCTTGTGTGAAGATTGCCTTGTAATGCTGCTCAGGTCAGGGAGACCTTGGTTCATTTGACACATAAGAGCTGCTTGAGTGACTTAGGATATTCCAACACCCTTAGGAACAACATTAACTTGCACACTAGAGATTTTCCACATGTTAGGACGGTGCGTTCTTGCACAGCTTGCTCATTTGGTATAGATTATACAGTGGGGTTTCATCGGCATCATCCCTCTGCCTTTGATAAAGTTGAAACTCTCTAGTGTTGGTCTTTAGGATCATAAATGTTCTTTTGGTTTTTCCCACTACTCAAGCAAAGTTCTAGGAGGTTTTGTAGTAGCGATCTGTTACGGCAAACTTGATCATGCTGTTCTTCTGTGGTAGTCCTTGCTGAAGCTGGGTGTAACTCATGGGCAAAGTTTATGAGCAGAACTATCAGTGGCCTTTCTCAGAATTTACATTTCCAGTATGATCCTGGCTCTTGACTGAACCAACAATAATTTATGTTCTGACAGATAAGAATTTAGGAGGAAGTTCTCCTCCCAGCGATTTACAGGGAGCTGGGGTATTGTCAGAGGACTAGTCCAGTGCCTGGAATGCAGAATTAGGGTAGCAAGGCTTTGTTTGGAGTTTTGCTTCTTTCTGATATGTGATTTAGTCTGGGATTAAGTCTTTCTATCTCTAAAACTGGAATAATAATATTTGCAATTTGAGACTTACAATGTGCTTTGAGACCAACAGTGAAAAGCTCTCAGTAGTGTATTTATTACATTCTGTTTGTAGAGGTTACAAGCAGTATCTAGGAGAAATGAGAATAAAATGAAGCCAAACACACTGATTTAAAAGCAAACTGTTGAAGCCAGGCCTTAACAGCAAAATAGCTTACATGTGCCAATGCCTCTCCTCAGATAGCTCAGAATTAAGTTGCAGGGTTCCAACTGCTGTCAAAAAAGGAAAAAAATTCCAAGGTTATAACTGTTTAATGGGGGGAAAATGGCTAATTTCTGTCTCTTTAAATTTTGTGGTGGAGAAAATAAGGTCCTTTGATCTTTAAATGAAAGCTTCCAGAGTCATTACATTGAATCAGTTAATCTCTCCCAGTAGTTACCTTATTCTCTCTTCCTCATGGGCATCCTCTTTCATGGTCTCCGTGCTGAGCTTCAAATCAATGAACAAACTGTTACTGCTCCCAACACAGCCTGTCTAGTGAGCTTTCCTGCTTTCATGCATTGCCAAGCTCTTACCTCAAACCTTGGCACGTCCAAGAGGAGAGGAGGTCCAGTAGTGCCACGTGTGTGCTAACCAGCCTGGCTCCATCATCTTCATTTATGGGTCAGGCAGTCCCTTGCCTCTTGACAAGATATATTTGTGAGGGATTGCATGTCCTGTCGTTCCCAGGTGGCACAGGTAGTTCTAAACAGCTCAAGTGACACAGCAGGGTTAGGGAGTACCCTTGGTCAACCCATTACTTAGTTAAAAAAATCATTAATCAAAGCAACAACAGAGCTTCATATCTTTGTGTGTGATATCCATGCCCAGACACAAATAAGTTGCTCTGTGTGCTGCTGGCTGAACATACTCTTCGTTCAGAATGGCTTTTATTTCTCTCAGGGAAAAAAAAAATTAAAATTTATAGAAATTTCCCACTGTAAGCCCAACAAAGCATATCTGATACTTACAATATGAGGTACTGTACCTGTTAGAGCACAACAAATGCTGTGAAGTCACATCTGGGAATTTTTGGATGTGTTAGCAGCAAGTGCACACACTGTGTGAGCTTGGGAGCTGAGGTTATGGAGCAGCCTCTGTTCTCCTGCCATTAATCTGTTCCTTTAGGTGAAGGGGTTACAGGGTATGGTGAATCTTGCACAAGTTGTGTTAGAGTAATTTTGTACCTTTAGACATAAAAGTTAGGCAACAAAAATGAAATACGATTAGAAAATAACTCATCCTCTCTTCCAGGAAATAAGTTTTGGTACAAAGTGAATGTTTTGAGACAATTTTATCTTCTGGGCATGTAGTACCAGGTATTTTCCTAAGTAGTTTGCATGCAGTTCTTGTATTAGAAGCCACCTTGTATTAAGCAACAAGAAGGCTTTTTTCACCAATAATGACAGATTTGCTTTATGAATATTCAGATGTCAAATATGTTATCTTCACTGAGACAGAATTTGAGGATAGGCACTTCATCCCTGCATTCCCAAGAACTGTACAGCCTGTGTTCCAGTTTCTAACTGTGTATAACTTACTTCTCTCTTCATTTACTTCCCTAGTTTCAGCTTTTGTCCCTTGTCTCTTGTTCCTTTCCTGGGGTGAGAGGCCTAAAAGGCCTTGGCCCTTTGTTAGTGCTGCTCAGCAATAAAAAAATATTCCTGTGTTACCAGCAGTGTTTTCAGCACAAATCTGAAATCCCATACTGACCCCATTCTACTATGAAGCTAACCCTTCCCAGCTAAAACTAGCACATACTTTGACTTGAAAACTTTTTCTGTTGTCTATGCTAATTATCCATTCTTCTGTTTCCTAAGCTTATCACTAGATCACACGAAATACTTCGAGAGTTCTGCTCAGTGTGAGAATGGTGCAGAATCAATTCCTACCTTGTGTGCAATTTTGCACTGCTTTATCAGTGGTATTTTCTTTATTTGTTTGAACGTGGTTTGGGGCCAGAAGCAAGAGAAATCTGAATACAGCATTTGATAATTAGCCAGAGCTAAGCCTTTCCTATGTGGGCACCAATAATCTTGGTTTTGCTGTCTTTACTCAAGATCACCCTGTCTCTAATGCTCTGTTTAATAGTATTCCAGAATCTGTTATCAAAATCCTTCAGCTTTCTCCAGCACTTTGCTGCCAGCTTTTTTACAAGTCTCATGGCCTAAGAGGTCCTTCTCTACCTAAACCAGAACATTTTATAATCCCATTTTTAAAAAATTAATTTTATAAATCAAGCTTCTCTGTTTCCATGGCCATATGTAATTGTGCATATACATTTTTAAAGATAGATATTTTGTAGACTGAGAGAATTAAGGAAAAAGTTGAAATTAAGTGAAACTAAAGTATTGTGGTATTACTATTTAACACTTCAGTATTTTCTTTGTTTTACCTAGGTGTTAGACACATACCTAGGTTTTAGGCATATCTAGGTTTTCTCCATTTCTGTGTTCTTTTCTATGTTGCATTCAATCCTTAATTATCTCGTGCCTGGGAGGAAAAGAGACAGCAATTGTTATAGATGAGTGGGTAAATGGCAAGGAAAACAGTCCCAGAGCAGAGCAAAGCTTGTATGCTTCCTGCACTGGGATTTCTAGGGAAATGAGTATTGATAGATGCTTTTACACTACCTTGATGAAACTCTGAGATTCTTAATACATGTTAAGTTGCATGTCCTTGTTGTGCCAGTCTGAATGCCCCTCTGTCATGGTACCATGGCAAAAAGCCTTAAATAATTTAGAAGATCCATGCACTTTATAGTGCAATTATTTGAGTGTGATTTCTCAGTGAAGCTGGTAAGAATATATATATAAATGTGCTATCAAAAAAACCCCCAGAAAACTAAAAACTTAAAAAATCTCACTTAAGCTCAGTTCAGTAAGAGCAAAACCACAGTAAAGTAGCAGTATGTGTATCTATATATATGATGTGTGTGTTTATATCTATAAAAACCTGAATTCTGTATGTAGCTTCCAATCTTTTTGTGATAAAGTTTTCTCAGTATCATTTTTTAGTTCCTAAAATGGAAAATTGCGCCTGTTCTTTGTCTGATACTCATCAGTGTAATATGTTAATTAAAAATAAAGGGGAAATGGGCATATTTCATCATATGAAGAGTGCAGAAAAATCTAGTTTTTTATAGGAGCTAATGCATTTAAGTCTTTCTGAAAATTGTGTAACACAAAATAAGATTTATTTTTACTCTGCCACTGGTAGTGAAGCAGACAGATAATACACCCTAAGAAAATAAGTGACAGTGATACTTACGATTTTAAATGTACTTTTGCTAATGCATCTGGACATTGCATGGAATTTTTAGTGATGTGGAACATTCTGAATGAGTAAAGCAAAGCAATAGATTTTTCAAAGATTGCAACTGTTACTGTGGACCTCACTAAAAGTAAAGATTAGATTTCTAACTGATTTCGCTTTAAAAATAAAAGTGTGTTTTGATGGAAAAGAATATCTTCAGATTCTACCTGTCTCCATCTGTAGCATGTTATGTCTGTATTTCTGAAATCTGACTGTAAGAGATCCGTTATTTTAATTTTATTTCCTTTTTCCTCCTCCTTCAGGTCTCCTGGAAGCCTCCTCTGATCCCGAATGGAGAAATCCTTAACTATGAGATTCGCATGCCCGACCCGCGCATTGTCATCGCCGGGAACCCTTCATCGAGGCTGAGCCACTTGGTGACCAATCTGGTCCCCTACACGAACTACTCGGTCACGGTGATCGCTTGTACTGGAGGGGATGGCTTCCTAGGAGGCTGCACGGAGAGCTTGCCTACAAGAGTGACCACACCCTCGACAGTTCCTCAGGGGATCAGTCCCTTGTCCGTGACTCCAATCAGCGAATCCTTTATTGCCATCTCTTGGCAACCACCGCTAAGGCCCAATGGTCCCCACCTGAGGTAAGCTGAGCCTGAGAGAGCAGTTTGCTTCTCCTTACCTAAATCTGACTCAGAAAATTCTGAGTGATGCAGACTTTGTCATGTGATCTCTTAATTTTGGACTTTTTGGAATTCCTCTTTAGGGCTCAGAGAAGAGCCAGGATTATTCAGGGCAAGTGTGTTTTCTGTGCTGGAAGGTTCTGGGTCTTAGATCAGTGCTGTCTGAAAAACCAGAAAGAGCAAGCACAGGATATTTGCAAAGTCATGAGTGGTCTGGGCTGCAGCATCAGCCACTTTTTGGTGATGAATTTGGGCAACAAGTTCCACCAATAAAATGGCGAGAAGAAGAAAAGATGTCTGTAAACCTGAGTAATTATCACGCCCAATATTCTCAATACTCTGGGTTGTTCCACATGAAGATAAAGTGGCCGTTTGGAAGGATGATGGCATAAAATAATATTCAAAAATTAAACGATGAATAAATCTTAAATGAGACAGTGCATGAGAAAAATGGAAGTTAAAGTGCTAGAAGTGTGAGGGCATAGTCAAAATAGGAAATGCAAGGAAGTGCTGGTTATAGCAGACTGGATTTCACCACAGGAGCCAAAGAAAGGAATCTCCTCTGAGATTTGTCTGGAATGATGGGATGGCAATCTTGACTTGAATGTTGAAAACTGAATACTGTGTGTAGATAGGCATTAAAAAAATATGGATTTGAGTGCATAAAAGTTTATAAAGACAAATGTATCTTTATATATACACAATAAAAAGTGTCAGATCTTTCATTCTAGTGCTTTAATGTATCGTGAAACATTGTGCATGGAATTATAGCTCTGTACTCCATATGTTCTGGTTAGCAGCTCTCTTCTAGGTGCACTGATGGGTTCAATAATTATCATGTAATGCTGTTTCAGTTGCGTATGTTATTACAGCACAGTAGCTCGACTTTTTCTTCAGGCTTAATTAGGGCACACAACAACTGAATGAAATGATGATTGCTCTACAGTAAAATCTGAAGTTTCAGAGAAGCAGTGCCTGTTATTCTGGGGTTAACAACATGACGATTTTACCACAGATTATTGAAGTAATTCAGCACGACCTACATCTGCAGATTTCATTTCTTTCATGGTGTGCCATGCTGCCCTCAACAAGAACAACCCATGAAGCAGCTGCTCTGTACAGCATGATGGAACAAGAAGTCTGCAGCAAGCAGGGTAGCAGCAGCAGCTGCCAGTGGGGGTGATTTACACATGATCGCCACTCAGTGTTCAAAAAGATTTGATGTTTTTCAAGACTCGTCTATGAAATATATTGGACAGAATACTCCAGGATGGTTTCCTGTAAAGCTATAATGATCTGTCTTTGGGTTGACACTGATGAACCACTCATGTGAGAGCTGTTCTTGTTATAAAGTCATCTGATTTTTTTGACAGAGTTGGTGTTTAATTAGTTTTTTGCTATTTAACTTCTGAAGTTATAATCCAAACTTCTGCAGCAATTCAGTGTGGCATCACTAAGTGGTACAGTGCTTGCTTGTACCTGTTGAGGATTATTCCCTAAGCTCAAGGGCAACAGTTGTTGGAAGTTATGCATGCACTCCCTAGCTGCTATGAAGCACAGGAAGTGTCAGATCTCTCATAAGAGCATCTCAGTTGATTTCTGGTTTTGAAGCAACACTAAATCACTGTATGCAATACCTGATAAATACGTCTTCATTCAGAGTCTCAAATCTGGGATGGTATTGTCCAACATGTCCTAATCAGACTGGAGATGATCTTGATTTTAAGTGTCAAATTACACACAAAGCCGTTGGTCAGTGTGATAATTACAACAGAGTGGTGACCCACGCCTAGGTATCCTGAAGAACAATTAAACATGGAAACATTTTTGCAAATGTGCATTTAAAATGAGAGTGTTTAAAATCTGCCTGAGTATCCACGTACTTTTGTCTGGAATTTAGCAGTAAGCGCCTTTCCAGAATGGGAGGCAGGGACAAGATGAAACAGAGCAGCTCAGCATTTAAAAGAATAAAGTTATGTATTTAAGTGAATATATATGCAATGACCCTAATTTGCTGGGGTATCAAACTGAAACAATTATTGAAAGAAGAAATGAAACAGTCCTGTGGAATGTAATAAAGAGTAATAATCCTAAAGATTTTGAACAAATATATCTAATTTTGTTTCTTCTAGAGTGTAGTTTCCTTTGTAATCCCTAGAATGATTAGGAAATGCAAACTATAATATTATCCCCTTTACTTTGTGTAGGCACTAAGTGATCTAGTTTTTGTTAAATTCCATAAAGGATTTGTATAAAAGATGATGGAGAGTGTGTGATGCAGCCTGGGTGGAAAGCATGTTTTCCAAATCAGGCAGTCTCGTGGCTGACCTGATGAAATATGGGCTTTGGCTGACCTGCTGTTTGGAACAGAGACAGGAATACTGCTTCAGATACCAATTAAAACCAGGATGAAATAGTTTGGTCTTTCAAGCTCACATCATGAATTTCTACCCAAACACAAAGGTGCCTTGCTAAGGTCTACAGATGGCTGAAACAGTTAACTCATTCTGTGCCTGTTGTCTCCTGTAATTTACACTGTGGTTATTTGCAAACACATAGAGTACAAAGGCACACTTAAGCTACTACTAATAGTAAAATAATAATGGCAGTGCTCTTTGTTTCAGTACATTTGCAAGAAAGAGATATAATCATTTCATGTTCTGGAACAACCTGTGCTTATCATGCAAGCCTGCATAAGACACTTTTATGAGCTATTTGGACTTGCTCTTGATATCATTTCCACAAAGTTTAAAATATGTAAATCATTAAATAAACTAGGGTTTTTTTCAAGTGGAAATTCTTCATTTTTCATTTTAAAAGTAGGTTCCTTTTTTTTTAAGTAATTGAATGTTTTAAATCACAAAACATTAAAAAGAATGTTTATCTCAGGAAGTTTACAGCTGTAAAAACAAAATAATGTGTGGCTTTAAAAAAAACCTGGTTGGGTTATTTTTTTTTTTTTTTTGTGTAATAACATTAGTTGAGATAATCCTGGTGTTCTGCTTGTCTTTTGTGTTAGATATGAGCTCCTGAGACGTAAAATCCAGCAACCACTTGCATCAAATCCCCCTGAAGATTTAAATCTGTGGCACAATATTTACTCAGGAACTCAGTGGTTTTATGAAGATAAGGGTCTTAGCAGGTGAGATTACAAAAACTATAAAAACAAATGCTGGCATTTTGTATAGTGTATGTTTAATAGTTCAAAGTATTTCTTGTGTCTTTATGTAGTGAACATATTAATTATGTAATGAAATATTTTTTGTCATCATCTTTGGTGTTAATCATTCTAATATGCAGGGATTTATTATTAGTGTGTCATTCTTGACTCATACATTGTTTTGCTTTGAAAAACAGATGAAAATAAAAATCTCATCAAATTTTAGCATCGATATGCTCATGCAATCAAACCATTTAGATTTATGTGTACAGATGCTCTAGATCTGCTTGTTGTCAAAGTTATAGCACAAGCAGAATGCATGTTTGAGGGAAACATCTGAAAATTGTTTTCAGCAATGTTTTTTTACCTGACTTTGTTGTGTTAACTTCATCACCATTAAATGCAGGATGTTTACAGGGGGGAAATGGAGTGTGTGCTCTGTTCCTCAGTATGTAACAGACATGTTGTGTGGGGTAGAGCAAGACATTTACTCTTGATCAACCTTAGTTTCTACATCTTGAAGTCAAGGCTATTGCACCTTAAGAAAAAACACACAGCTGAAGAAATTGAAATGGATGATTCAACATGGATTCTGCATTGGGTTTTTGTAGGTAAAGTCAGGAAACCCCTCATGGATGGTTTCAGGGTGTGTGTGTTCTGTATGCCGGCGTGCTTTATGAGAACTCCACTGACCCTCAAATATCAGTACTGTCCTTCTACTTCTATAAAAATTGTGTGAGCATCCCTCCTGAGCACAATGGGAATCAGGAGAACCGGACCTCTGCTCCAGTCAGAGACACACCTAAGCAAGCTGAGGGCTGCTGCCTCTGGCTTGCTTCTGCCTACTTGCTGAAAGTCACTGCTCATTTCCATCTGTGGCAACACTGCTCACAGAGCTGTTCTTGCACCAATCCTGCCCAAGTGTCCATTTCTTTCTCTCAACCATGCTTGAAAATCTGCAAAGAGCTGCCTTTGGTTTTAGCTTTGCATATATTAGTGGTGCAGCGTATTTTAGTGTGTGTAGCACTTAGGTCAGCAATTAAGACGTGGTATACATTCAGACAGAGCCTCAGTTAAGACCTGTCATTAGGCACCATGACATTTTGGATTGAATGAGCTATGGCCAAAAAAGTGTGCCTAACCCTTGGACACACCTGAACACTTTTCCTGGGGAAGGTTCTGAAACCTGCAACTATGTTTTTGCAGTTAACAACTCAGGATGAGTTTGGAGATGAGATGCTGCAGAGAGGCTCAAGCACTCAAGCCTTATTTTTCCCAAAAGAAAGTTCATATATCAGCATTTATTTTAATTTGTCATACTTTAAGCATGTTGCAGAATTACTGATCTTGTCAGATGGTTTCTTCATTTCTAATAGGCTACAACAAATTCATTTTATTTTCATTGCTGAAAATATGGATCAGAAAAAAATGAATCACAAATTCTCCTCAGTAAATTGCTGACTAGAGTCCTTTCTTTTTTTAATTGTATGTGTGCTACAATGTCCAAGAAAAAACTAAATGTTTGGAAGTGACGGAAGATGCAGAGAGAGAAATAAAATGTGTTTTGTGTATTTTCCCTGTTCATCAATGGTTAGAGTTGGAGCTAGTGAGTTCCCATTAATTTGCTTTCTTCTCCGTGGAACTGCTAAAGCTTAGCTCTTTTAAAAATTAGGGTGTTATAGTAAAGCATCTGAAATAAATATAAAAAGTAAAGTAAATATATCCTGTGAGTATTTTTTGTACTAAGATCTCTAAATATTAGGCACTTACTGAAAGCTTCTTTATTACATCTGTAGACATTTATCCCACTGCAGCTTCAGTGAAAATTTGAGCAAGATGATCCTGAGTTCTGTCTTTGTGCAGTTTTGTGTGAGGCTTTTTATGAGGAAATTAAATTTCAGATTATGAAATCCCATTTTAAGTACATTAATATGCCTTTTGCTATAGGGAAGAAATGATGACATGATAGTCACTTGGTTTACTAAATACACATGTAGTTTTTAATAAATCTGTGTAATTGGAATATGCACAGTTCTGAGGAAAATTACTTTATTAAATGAGTTTGAACTCCTAGGTGCCTTTTTGGGGATGTTTTTATAGTAGAAGAGTTCTGACTGTGTGGTGAATCCCTTTTACAAATGAGACTCTGCAAGTTAAAATCAATGGGTTTCCCAAAAGGGGAAAAAAGCCTCATTTGATTAAATTCTGATCCAAATTTTGGCAGGTTGCCACCACTGTAATTACATATTGAATTGAGCTATAATCTCTCAACACCTCAGAAGCTACAACTATGAAGAAGTGAAATAATGTGTTTTATTTTTGTTACCATGTTAATCGTGCTGAATAATTCCCACAAAATAGATGCCTCTTATGAAGTCTTCATTGGTGCATCTCATACAGATGAATTTTTGTGCAGGGGGAGAAGAAACAACAAAACCTTGGCACAGGCAGGTGGTTTACAGCAAATATTTTCCATGTCTGCATTTTTCATTCCATTTAATTATTTTTAAAATGTCTTAGGTACACAACATACGAGTACAAGCTCATAGTGCACAACGAGGTAGGATATACATCAAGTGAAGAAGTGATAGCTACTACATTAGCGGGATTACCAGAGAAGGGAAGTGTCCTCCTTGCACGTGCTGTTAATCACACTGCCCTAGAAGTGGAATGGTCAAAACCAAGTAAGTGTGCTTAGTATTTATTCCAGTAACTAGATGTTAACCTGCCATCACTTACCATGGCCTGCCTTGCTCTCAGAGGAAACACAGTCCTTGCCTTGATTTATAATATACCTAAATGTCCTTGAAAGGAGAGGAAAGAAATAGGGGGAAAAATGCGCACATTTTGCTCTTTCTCAGTCATGTTCGTATTTATTATATACTCTTTCTGCAGGATGAGAGTAGTGAAAATGAAGAAATAGTTAATGCAAACTCGTGAGACATGTATAAAGCAGTACTACACGAAATCCTGTTGTCTTTGTGGCCTATTTCATCCCTTTGTATAAAAATTTACATCTACCTTCCTTCACGATGAGAAGATTCCCTTTCTCTTTCTTTATGCTCTGCTCCTTAAAATGAATTTAGCCAATTTCTCTAGTTGGTTTGTTAATACAGCAGTGGGGAATTTCTTCATGACTTAAATGCAAATGATATTTTAAGGACTGGGTGCTGAATTGCAGCAAATGTAGTCTTTTTATTTTATAATTGCATGCCTGAAGTAAGCATGCTTATAAAAACTGACAAATGTAATAGATCTGAAGCAGTTCACTGAAGTTTCATTACCTTAGTAATCTAAACCTCTGACCTTCCAGATGTAGGTAATGCAATCTGGTTTTATTTTCATTCATATCTTAGAAATTTCCTTCATAGATGTTTGTGAATATAGAAGTTAAACACCAAGACATGGCTATTCATGATTTGAAAACCTTATATTTTATTACTTCTTATGTTGCAAATAACTGTATTAACTATTTTGTATATCAATGTTTCCTTCTTTTTCATAATATTAGTTTTCAAATTAGTTTTCTGTTTTCTTTGGGAACTTGGAAGCCCTCAATATAAATTTCTTTGCTGTCTTTCCCTATGGAAAGTTTCTGACTTCTAAGGATTTAGATCTTGTATCAGTACCACTTAAAAATAGCGTATCATTCTTGATTAAGAGTTTCGATGACAAACCCATATATTATTGAGTCTGAAAATATGCTTTTGGCTTTTATCAGTGCTCTGTCCCAGTGAGCTGAGTCCTGTTCAGTAGTATGGTGTGTCATTTCAAGATTTTTGTGTTAGTGCTTACAGTTTTCGTCGTAATTATACTTTTCATCTCAATGCCTGTTGGAAAAGCAGCTGCATTCAGTCAGACCTGAACTTAAACTGTTTGACAAAGGACAGATAAGATAACAGATGACATCTGAGTCACTAAAATGGAGAAGACTTGCCTGGAATCTGTGAATATCAGACCAGTGAATATCCTTCACTGTGTAGCCAGAAAATTGTACTGGTTTTTCTGTCTTTCTCTGGGGAAGTTAGTGCTGAGTAAAAGACATTTTAGAGAGAAATGTGGGGATTTGACAGTTTTGCCCTGTATGTATAATGCTTCTGAGTGTATTACAGCTTTACATGTAGATGATGTGCTCGTGCTTGTTCTGAAACAGTAACACACAGCTTCTCACTGTTCTGTGAATGGCCAAAATTCCACCTGGGTAAAGCCAAATGTCTCTGGAATTTATGGCACAGGCACAGGTCCTTTATTCATGGCTGGAAGAATAACACAGGATTGGAGTGGGCTCTGGGAAGTGTTGTTTGAAGGGAAGGAGCAAAAAGGCCTGCACACCATTGCTTGCAGTGGGTTTTACCTATTAACTTGTTTATCCCATTGTCTTCCTGGGGCTGTCTAGGGAAAGAAAGTTTTCTCCAGTGTTGGATAGGATAATGAACCATTAATGATATTGACAAATTAGGCAGAGCAGTCTGCATCATTCCTTAAAAAGTGGAATTGGAGGCACTTGATGGAATCTTTCCTTTTTTTTTTTAAATAATAGCATCTGAATAAAATTTGGTTTACTCTACACAAAAAATGTTGTTGGTAAGAAACTTGCTGACTGAAAATTTCCCAGTTGATGTCCCAATATTTTTCTTTTCCTAGCACTGCAGGATTTGCAAGGCGATGTTGTTTACTACACCCTCTTCTTGAATTCTACTGATGAGAGAAGATCTCTGAGGCTCCAGGCTGATGTAAACTCTGTAGTCATAGATGATTTGCAGCCCAACACAGATTATCAAATATTTTCTCAAGTTTTTAATGGAGTCCACAGCATCAACAGTGAAGTTGTGCACGTGACTACCTCAGATGGAGGTTGGTTAGCAGTGAGTGCAGCTTGGCTTAAAATCTGAGAATGAAATTGATTTTTGTTAGGGTTGAGATCAGTCATCCTTCCATTATAAAATTTCCGGTATAAAAGGAAAAAGGTCTAAAATGTTAAAATGCTTAAGTGCTGGTTGTCATCATGTGGTAGATCAATAAACAGTCCCACTGAGACAGAAGCAAAAGCTCTAATAGCAGATATTAACCCAGTTTGTTCTCATCTTCTCCTGCATATTCCTGTCTGTGTGCACTAAGTTTGGAACTGAGTTCATATCAATAAATGGTGGGATTTAGAAACAATTAATGGGTTTTTTAAAAGATTTGCTCTGTGAAGCGACGTGCTTTTGACATGACAGTTGTACACGGGGCCTTTCCTGAGTCACTAGAAACTCTGGGTGCAAGTTCAGCCTCTAAGAAAATTCTTTATGAGTCATTTCTATGCCAGTGGGCAAGTGCAGAGCTGGGGGTGGAGGTTGAGGATAAAATAATAATTAAAAAAAATTGTGCATCTGAAATGTGTTTAGAATGGTCTTTCTAATCTTTTTGCTTTATAAAGTCTCATTATAAACATTATAATATCATTACCTCAGAAGCAAGCGTTCCAGGTCATTAGCAAAGCACTTTAAGGGAGGATTCCATTTCCTTTCTCATGCCAAAGGTCAGCACCTTTTGTTTATAAAATAGAATTTATGGTAAGGGCAATTTTTCAACCAGTAAAGATGGGTTCTTATGATAAAAATAGGCCTTTGCATGGTTATTTCTGACATGCTTAGATAATTACGTAATTTAACGCTACGGAAGGTGTTGGTTTTTTTCTTTCTTTTTTTTTTTTAATAAATGTTAGACTTCATCATTACCTATAGTAATCAACATTTGAAACCATTTACATAATGGCAATATTGCATATTGCTTCATCTATAAGGCTGATAATGTCACGTTCCATCAGACATAAGGTATTTTGGTCTCAGGTTTTGCTTTAAAAGCAAAATGCTCTATTCTCTTTTTTTTTGATAGAATTAGGATGGGGGAGACATAAAAATAGTATTTGCATGTTGGCAGTGCAGATGGGTGAGTAATTTATCATCATATCTCACTGGCCACATACTACTGATGATTGACACTGTGCTGCTGGTATAAAGCATTTTACCATCAGCTCTCATGATTTCTAACTGCGAGTATAATAAGCCAATTTACAGAAGACTACAGACTGTGATAACTTCATCAGAGGAAAGCAGATAAGCAGTGAACCCTTTGCTAAACCTAAATACTAATCTGCATTTGGTTAAACAAGTGCTTTTGCAGAGACAGCTGGAGTTTATTCAGTTTCTTCCTTTATTTCTAGAGCCTGAGGGCATGTTCCCTCCAGAGGTTGTCATCATCAACAGTACAGCTGTACGTGTCATCTGGACATCGCCTTCAAACCCGAATGGTGTTGTCACAGGGTACTCTGTCTATGTAAATAACCAGCAGTACAGCACTGGAATGAGCGAGCCGGGATCCTTTCTTTTGGCAGATTTGTCTCCCTTCACCGTGTACGATATACAGGTTAGAATATATTTTCTGCATTGTGTGACATACTTCAATTTTACTTATTTACTTCTACTTGGATTTCCTAGAAGGATATTGTTTCGTAAATTTCTTTGCACACATGGACATGTGTTTGCACTGATGCTTGTGTGCATATCCATGCAAGGAATATGTTTAGTTTTAGCATATTTTGGTTTGTGTACACTTTCCATCACAAATTTCCATTATCTCTTTTTTCCAAGTGTCAAAACTCCATTTACTTTCCCCCAAATGCTCTGTGCTTCAGCATTAGCAAAGCCCCATAATATATTACAAAGAGGCAAAGATTCTACTCCTACTCATTAAAAGAAAATTGCAATTGTTTAAGAAACATCAGGCATGCATAATATATCTGTACAGTGAAATAATCATGTTGCATTTGACACCCCATTATCAATTTTTTTTTCTTATCCTTTTAGGAGGCAACAGAGCTGATCTCTGTAATCACCACAGTACTATCTATGGTCTTAATACATGCAACTTTTTTTTTTTTGCTTTTCCCTTTCTCTCTCTTCACCTCTCTAGTCACTTATCTAGTGAAAAGCAAAATACTGCAGGCAGAAACATAATAATAAAAATAATAAAGAAATCTTTCTATCCTGACTTTGTATTTATCTCCTCAAGAAATGGATTTTGACATTTAGTTGTAACTATTCCTGTCTATTTCATGAAGGTTTGGTTTACATTATTATATATGAGACAAACTTAGTAGTACCTTGTATACTTCATTCTGCAAATTTGCAGCCAGTTACTCCATGCCATAAATAAACAGCAGGGACAGGCACACTGTAACAGATTTCCACGTTCCAGCCCCTCTGAAGCAGCAAACCTCCATCCATGAATACACATATGACTTTCTGAATGCCACTTGGAAATACATTTGTCTTTTCTCAATAACAATGCAAATTCAGTGTACTGCCTCACTTATAGACCCTCTATATTAATTTACCATGGCCACCTTCTGTTTCTTGAGATGTTAATTATTCTTCTCTTCTGCCGTGCTAGTATTTATATTTGCATCAATGTGATAAGTAAAACCAAAGTAAGATGCCTTTATTTTTTTTTTTCCCTTTTGATTCTTTTTCTTCTCTTCCTGGAAACAATATTATCTTGGATGCATGTGCATCTCGCTGGTAATCCTACTGCACTATTTTTCATTTTCATGTTTTTTTTTATTTGGAGTAACTTCCCTGTTGACAATATAGAAACCCTGTTATGATCCTTCACTTCCTATTTCACTTTTCTTCTTCTTAGTTTAATCCCAAGAATTGAAGGAACAAGAATTTATTTCTGTGACATTTTTTCATAAAAAATGGTATGATTTCTATTTGCATTTCTCACTGTTAATTTACAAAATAGTCATGAGGGAATAGGAAGCACTAAGGAAAAATTGTTTTTATTTTCACATCAGAATATATAGGAGGACTAGAAACCTCACTCCAGGCCTCAAATGAAAGCACATTTTTTTCAGTATTGTGTACTGGGGTCTACATACACATGCAGAAAAGCAAGTTCACTGCAACACTTTGGTGATAATTTAATAGAAAAGAGCAATTAGTGCCAGAGGGCTGCATGCACCCTTCTTTTGAAAACGGTGTGGGAAAATGTGATACAGTGCAGTATATCTCTGGCAGATATACTTATCTCAAAGCTGCAGTATTTTCCTGGCTGTATGGAATCTGTTAAATAGAAAAGAATTACATCTCGGGTGAAGAGAAAGTCTAAACAAGTAGCAGAGCCGAAACGTTTCTGCAGCTGAGTATGTGAACCTCCTGTTCCTCTCCATCAGATTGAAGCCTGCACGGTGTATGCCTGCGTGAGGAGCAATGGGACCCAGATCACCACTGTGGAAGATGAGCCAAAGCAGCTGTCAGCGCCCATTATTCACATAATTGGCTCAAGGTACTGTGCTATAGGTGGCTTTCATGTATCAGGGGGATTCGTAGCCAGAATGGGGGCCGGAATGTAAAGCTGTCTTCTCAAAATTGAACAAAGTGCATGAAAGGATTCAGTATACACTTTGAGAACAGTTTTAGTTGTTGTTATCTTTGGGCTTGGAGTCTTTTCGCCGAAAGATCAATCAAAGAAGTCTCACCCTTGGTTGATTGTACATACCCATTTGGGTATCACTGTGCTGTGATAATAAATAAGGCATAAGTGGAAATAGTTAAGAGAAGAAGTGTAGTGGAATGAAAATTATCACATTCTGCTGTCAGTTAAGAAGAGGAAGATTAATGTTCAGGGAGCAATGCGATGCTGATAATGGAAACTTAGAATAATTCTGGGTAAAAAAAAGTCACCTATCACAGCAGTAAGAATTAGTAAGCTATCTGAAAAGGCATGCATATCTATGTCTCCTTGAACCACTGTTTGCAATCTGCCCATCCACTACATCCACAGGCATGGGCAAACTTCTTGATTGTAAAGGGAGCATTAAATTTGCGATCCTTAGAAGCAGCCAAATAGTAACTTATGCAGTGATTCCTTGGGAGTTAATGTCTTCCAAAGAGAAAGTAAAACACATATTTCAGAATTACACCAACAGTGAAGCAGTTAACCTCCTGTTTTTGTGTTATCACTCCTGTAATTTTCCATTTATGGTGGAGTATGCTCATTAGCAGTGTTCTCATCAAAAGAAAAAAAAATCTTTTGTAAATAACTAGTATCTAACATCTGAGCCTTCAGAAATGGCCAACAGAATGGACTTGCTTCTCCAGTCTCTTAAGGACTTACGTTTCCTGTTTGCTATTTGTATATTTTGCTTGAACTGAACATTTGTGTCTGTATAGGGGTGAAATTAAGCTTGCTATTTTTCTGTCACACATATAGATATAGTCAAAGCTTGTTTGATGATAAGAACTCAATTCAGGATCTCCTCTTTTGCCCTTGGCTTTAACTTCTGTATGCCTTTGTCTGTATTGTCTGTACTGCAAACACTTATGCATGTTTCTGCTATTATATATAGACTAAATATGTCATAACACATGAATGCAAAAGGATCAAAAATGCCTTCCTACTTTATAATCTGCTCAGCCAGAAACAGACTCTGTTTCTACATTGCCTTTTCCTACATGTCATATTATCATCAGCTGTTCTTATATCCCAAAAGAATACTAACTACTGATCGATTGCCCGGACATGTCTGGCCGTGGCCTACATGTGCCCCGGGTAGTTCATTTATTTGCCACGGTGGATTTGCTAGAGTGGAATTTAATCAATAGCTAATTCATTAATTCTGGTCCTCGAGTATGTAGGGATTGTGCAGTATAAAAATGACGGGCTGGCTTCAGCTTTGATTGAAATATGACAAACACTACAGCTGACAGCCTTGGCAGGTGCTGGGCTGAATATGAATTTTGCTTGTTTATCCTCCGTAAAAGAAAAAGCTTGGGCAAAAAAAAAACCCAGTTTGTGTGAACAAGAGGACATTTTAATACATATCTGTCATCAGAGAGTGAAAAAAGCCATTTCTAGGGTATAGGCTCATGGGATACCTGAGATATAATAAAGCCTGTGCAGTTTATCGTCTTTAATTGGAATCATGGCGTTTTCCCCTCTTCTGAATCAGTTTGGGGGGCTGTATTATTGATGAGAATGCTGTAGGATAATGTCTTTGTAGCATTCACAAATAATTGTTTTAAAATTTGCCTCAAGGTGCTACATGACACAAATTATAATTTCACCCACCAACTTAGAAGTCTTTCTGATAGCAGCTCCATCCATGCTGTTCTAATGAAGGTTATACCACCTGAGCCATTATAAATACCTTACTTTTCCACCCCTTACACTTAATAACTCAGCTTCAGGCTGAAACTTGGCACAAAAGGTCACAGTCCTGATATAATTATTTTATAATGCCAAACTTCAAATACAAAACAGTGTGGGTCCCAATCCTGAAGTCCTAAGTCACGTTCGTCTTTGTTATGTTTCTTGTCTGCATTTAGGGTTTTTTGGGGGGAGAGATTGCATTGACTTTTTTTTAGGTAGAAACAAATGCCATTGAAATCAGGTACGCTTTTGGTTTGCTTTGTTTTTAATTAGGACCTCAGGATTTGACTCTGTAGACAAGTATCGTATTTTATTGCACAGTTTAGAAAGTTCTCTGAGTACTGAATGCATGTGGATACTGACTGAAATTTGGGTGGTGGATTTAAATCTCATGGTGTGTTGGAAAATAGTTCATTCCACTTTAAAACACTCTTCTTCTTTCTCTTTTTCCTTGTAATACAGCAATTCTGTTGCGTGCTTCATTCAAAGGTTGATGGCTGAGAAAACACCATAGCCTCATCTAGGCAATCTAGGGAAAATCCTTCATGGGTTCATGAAGAGAGGGCCCTTTAGGCATCTTGAGGGGAAGCAGAAACCCTCCTCGTGGCGTAAGGCCACGGAGAAAAGTTGGGTGAATTCTTTGGCTTGGTGTTCAGTATCATGGGACTTTGGAAGGTTTCTATATCTGTTGCTGTTTGTGGGCGAATGAGGAGGAGGAATTATTTTAAATGAACATGCTAGTGAAAAAGATTTTAGGAAAAAATAGATAAAAGCAACAAGTTATTGGGATTATGGTATCTGCTCATGAGTTCTAAAGGAGATGAAATACGAAAGTGTCAAACTGTGCTGTGTTAGAAAGCCTTTAAATTGGTCTCATTTCTGGACAAATGGAAGACGAGAAAATGTAGTGCAGATATCAGCAAGGGAATATGGACCTAAAGATCTGGGAGTCTGGTCTTCCATACTGGAAAAATGGTCAGAGAGCCAGAATACACCTGATTGCACTCCCTACTCTAGTCATGGGAAACAGGAAGCACTGAAAGGTTTCTCCAGGAAGCTGGTAGCAACAACAGAGGCGTGATGCCATTTATCAGACTGTCTGGACTGTGTCATGCTGCCTTCTCTAATTATGTCAGCCCTACATCCGCCATGCAGCAGGTACTTAACTCCTGTGCAATAGTGCTGCAGCAATTGCTCAGTCTGTGTCATCTCCTGATGAGGGAAGTATTTTATCCACTAGTCATTGATAATAGCAGTGCTCCCTACCTTAAGACTGTCAGGGGAAGCTTGTGATTTTTTTTTTTTTAGTCCAGCTCCTAAAAAGTAAAGTCATTGAATCTTTGATTTTTTGCTTTAACTCTTGCATGAGATCAGCCTAATAGAACATTCATTATCAAGATTCTGAAGTGAAGTTTTGAAATATATTTAATTTTCATTGTTAAAATTACAATTTACATTACTACTGTATTGAGAAAAAAAAAATCAGAAGTCCTTTTCTGCCTTATGGTCACTTGGAGCTGGTGATAAAGCAGGTAAACCTCATAAGCTTATTTCCAAATCTGTTTTATCAAAATATATCTGAAGCATTTTCAAAACTAAAAAATACTGTTATTTTTCATGGGATAAAAAAGATCTACTTGGAAATGTCAAAAATAATTGTCTTTATATTCTTGAGCCAAATTATTTCACTTTGCTCTCCTTCACAAAAGCAAATACACCTTCATGGATCAGTTTGAAATTGTTCTTTATCTCCTGAAAGTGCTTTCATGGACTTGTAGTCTGAAGCAGATTGTTTCTGTGACCCTGACTAGGTGGCCTTGCCTGCTTCAGTATTTTCACCTCAGTGACAGCAGTGGGACTCATCCAGCACAGGGAACAATCATAAATGGCAGACACTTGGAGCGTTCTCTGGGCAGACAAGGATTATACCCCACCTGTGACGTGATGCACGTTTTTTGTCTATGCTTGCCATTTGTGAGTCTGCTTCTGCAGGCCAGGCTGTGGGCACTTCCCAGGATAGACACAACTCCATGTATCCCACAGGGAGTGGCTGGATAGAAGGAGAGGACAGGCAGGCTCTGTCCCCGTGTCCCTGCAGCTGTATCAGATGCACGGCCCATGACACAGCTGCCTGCACGTTAAAGCGCCCATCGTGTCCCATTAAATCTGCACCTGCTCAAGAAGGTTTTCAGCTCAGCCTTCAGATGGGGGACGTCAAAAAGCCTCTGCAGTACCATGAAAACCCTGCTGTTCTTTTTTAAACTGAGCCATGCAGTGCTCTTGCTGTGCTGCCGCGATTTGCCATGGATGGCAAGCATCAGAAGGTGTAGACGTAACTGAAACACTCAAAAACTGTGAAAGTCTCTGCTTGTCTATGAGCCTGTTCTGGAAGGTCATACTGAGCTTTACCTCGTTGGAACTGGTCAGTGAACTGCCATTCCACACAATTTCCTTGTTCAGCTGCAGTTCTTCTTTATACCAGGCTATGTCCACCCGAAATGTGTATCTTTCAAATAATACTAAAGTGAATGCTTGTGAAAGGAAGGAAATACACACCAAGCTCTGTAGGAAAGGCAAAATGTTTCAATCATTTTGTTAATTCTTAGATCTAATTTTAAATTATATTAGAGAGAAATATGACTCGAAAAAGTGCAAAAAACTGGCACAATACTCTGAAAATATACTCATGAGGGTCTGAATGAAACTTGCAGAAAGCAAATCATTCAAAAATATGACTGGAAATGTTTTCTTTGCTCCTGTGATCTATTCTGTGCAAAGACCAGGAGAGAGTTACAATGGCATTTATAAAGGTTAAAGTATTGCCCTTCTTTTTCTTTTCTTTTTACTNGACTGGAAATGTTTTCTTTGCTCCTGTGATCTATTCTGTGCAAAGACCAGGAGAGAGTTACAATGGCATTTATAAAGGTTAAAGTATTGCCCTTCTTTTTCTTTTCTTTTTACTGTTTTTTTCCTGAAGTTTGTACGATGTATTTTCCTGCTTTTCTGTTTTTAAGTGTAACATTATTTAAATGTGGATGAGCGTGTTTGTGTTCATGTGTATGTGGTAGAATAGATAGAGAATACAAAATAGCAATGGATGGAATATGGAATTAAATCTACGATTCAGATTAAGACCTTGGAATGATAATGGCAGCTCTACAAGCCACCTATGAATTTATTCCCTCATAGGTGACATTAATTCCTGTTCTGCAAAGGCTTATTGCAGTGTGTATTCCTCTGTTTATACCTCAAGGAAGTGAAATAATAGTTCACTTATTTTTATTGTGTTAAGATGTCAAAGTTTATCTCAGCAGCTGCTGTTTCACTGTAGCATTTTCACTTTAAATTAATGCTAATTTCTGATGTCACTGGCATTCTGACAGTGACTCTGTAATTGGGACATGGAGCTTAAAAAGAGGTACTTGGAGCCTAACTATGCAGTGTTGTCAGTCCTGTTGATCTACATGTAGTATTGGGATCTCCTTCTCTCTGCCCAAAGAGTCACAGTGAAAGGAATGTGTGTCTTTTGCAAGACTTCACAGAGATTATGTAAGAAATTAAGAGTTAATTTGAAATATCAGTGGAAAATTTGTATTTTTGTTTCAAATGTCCCCTTTTTTTTTTTTTTTTTTGTAATTTATTGTAGAACTGAGTGAGTTTTTTGAGGAGATATCTACACATTTTTAGTAGTGCTAGGCATGCTACAGCTCAGCACGATTTAATATCCCTTAAGATATTTTCTTCCTTAAACTGCTGATGGTCTGATATCAAACCTGAAATCAGCTACAGGATTTTGTTTTACAGACAGTCTTTGCAGGCTGCTGCAGTAATACTTTTGCACTCAGTCAGAAGTCTTGAGTCTTAGTCATGACAAACACTTCCATTTTTTACTTTTAATTTTATGTCAGTGAAAATATTTAAGCACTGAAAGGAACTAGTGCTTACTGATGCTGTAATGAGTTTTAATTCTGCACTGAATAATACATCTCAAAGCAACATTTTTTTTTTTTTAAACAAGGAAAAGGCAAGATTAAGAAAAGCCTGTTCTAGGTGGTGGCTGAGCACAATGTGAGTAAGCTGCACTGGCAAAGGCACAGAGGGAAAGGAGTTATGAAATGAAAAGAGTAAAACGCTAGACAGTTTACTACCCATAAGTTTCCAGAAGTGGGAATGAGATGTCATTTAAACAGCAACATTTAAGGACTTTGATTGTGTGTGTGATTTGTTTTCATGGAGTATTAGCACATATTAGCACACTTTTTAAAAACTTTTAGACCTGTGATTATTGAAAAATATGTGGAATTTGTGATCCAGAAGAACATTTTAGAAACTTCAAAATGTTTCACTCCATGTGAACTAGTCTAAAAAGGAACTACTATCTGCTAATCATTTAATGTAGGTAGCCATAGAGGCATAAATACATCCAGAAGCTGAAGAGATGTTGATTTTCTTATTGCAGATCTCTTCAAATCAACTGGGCATCGCCAGGACAGCCAAATGGCATTATCCTGGGATATGAACTCCTTCGTAAAGCGTGGCAGAAGTGTACTTCATCCAAAACTCCAAGGAGCAGCAAAAGTAATAGAACGTGCATCACACTAGAATGTAAAAAGGATGAAAATATCTGCGGAGAAGTGTGTTATCATCCAGAGTCGGAGGTACTTCTATATTAAGTTATGTAAATAATGAAAAATAATATTTTTAGGGAGATGTGTGTAAACTAAACCTCTAGTTATCAGAGAAAAGGAAGTGGAGGGTCTGCTTCTTTTGATACTTTAAAATCAAGGCTCTGACAGGTATCTTGAAACTCTTTAAAATCAACTATGGATGTTTGAGATCATCTAAAGATATCTGTGTGTGAGTCGGCTGATGACAAGTGATTCCAAGTCTTTGTTTGTTAACCTTGTTTTTCCTTTTAGGAGAAATGAATTGGTAAGCATTTATGAATGTGTTCGTTAACACTTTGGTTTGATGCAGTGTTGAAGTGAATCTCCAAATTGTTTTTATTCATAACATACTGATTAAGGGTAAAAGTCATTTAAGCACACATGAAGTAAATCCTTTGCACAGGGAGCTACGCCAGAACCTGTGTTTCAAAAACCCTTCAAATATGTGACGGGTCTGGACGGGAACATTAATTTCTCAACCACTGCAAGCACCACCTCACTTCACAGCATCAAACTTCTGAAGTTTCTTCCCTTCAGAAAGCTTTGTTTCATGTGTATAGTGCAGATGTTCATCCCAAGAATTCAGGCCATACAGGTGGTCCCAAGTAAATCACACAAGCCATGGATAATGAAGTTTGAGGAGTGTCACCTCTTGAGTCCACTGACACAGTCCCATTGTGACAAATTACATGGTGGATACACATAGATCTCAGTATGTATTTTTGCATCCTACTTGGGACAATTGGCACCAAATTGGGAGGAGCTGTTGACTCTTTCAAAGGCAGAGAGGCCCTGTAGAGAGAGCTCAGCAAATGAAGAGAGATGGGCAACCACCAACCTTATGAAGTTTAACAAGTGAGAGTACTGGATTCTGTACCTGGGCCAGGGCAACCCCTGTACATATCTGGTAGTTCATATGGCTCCTTTAGCATAAAGTCATTGCACCTGACCACTGAAAGGCCACAGGAGATTTCTAGAGGTATGCAGAATTTGAAAGATGCTAGCAAATCTATACAGCTTATCTCTGTGTGAGGTATCATTCCTCAAATCCTGCATGGCAAATGGTGGTTATTAACATTGCTTGCTGTGTTGTTTTTTTTTTTTTTCCTCCTCTTAAATTATTCCTTGGCTAAATGCTTCATGAGCAGATTCTTCAGCAGAGAAAATCTATTTGGATTCAGCTACAAGTGGGTAACTGTTACATGACAATGATGAGCAACTCTGAATGGGATCTATCCTGATTTGTCAGAGGCATTTTTAAATTATGGCTATTTTCAGGTTAATCTTCATATGAGTTCCTGTTTAGGAGTAGGATCAATAGCATAGCAGGAGTCTGTAATGGTTTTTATTGACAAATGAGGTAGAAAACTCTTAGTTTGAAAGTAAGATTTAATGTCATGAAATAGTGTCTCTATTTGTCAAAGACATCATCACATGTTCTGTGACTAAAGCAAACAATATGTATTCACAAGATTCCCTGTCAGACAAGACAGTAATTAAGGGAGTGAGTTATTTGAGGGGTTCAAATCCAAATATAAATTATTCCAGTCAACACGGCTTTAGCTTTTGAATTCCCTTGAAAGCAATACTATATTAAATATAAGTATTTCTGAAATCTTGCAAGACAATTATGGGCAGCCCTCTTTTCTAAAAGGTAAATTGCTTATTTCAGGTTTCCGGCATGGTGTACTTTTACTACATCTTGGCATGTGCGTGAATTAAATTTGTATTAAATTAGTTTTAGAAGTTTTCATCTTCATTTTTATTTTTTCAGTCTTCATACATTTATGGTAACTTTGAGCTTGGAGAGTGTTCATTTATTTTTACAGCTTCCTGGCTTTATAATTCTTTCTAATGAATTTTGTATTATGTTTTTCTAATGGTCTCATTGTATTCTCCAAGACTATGGTTAGGAGTGCGTGCTAATATTAAGTAATGGATAGATAATAAAATGACTGGAAGATCCACAAGAAACTGAAGCACTCGTAGGTAAAATGACATGGGGGTAATTTTTGTGGGTGAATTGATTAAAGTTCCCCTCCCAGTGCTTTGTCTGGTTTGCTACATGTATACATACTAGCCATCCAAACTGTCTGTAGGAGACCTCTACAGAGCTCTTGGTGCCTTTTGTGCCTTTTAAACTGGAGTCTGTGACAGGGGCAATATAAGACAGGGGAAGCCCTCTCTCATATTTTTATAGAACTCACTGCCAGGCTTTATGCTGGTGTTCGTGGTCCTGGGATTTGACAGTCTGCTGGACAGAACGGAAAGGCAACACTGACCAGCGTACACTTGTTCCAAAAGCCTCTTATCCCACTGCCAGCTGCACTTCATGGGACCACAGTATGGTTTGGGTTGGAAGGCACTTTAAAGACCATCTTGTTCCAACCCCCTGCCATGGGCAGGAACACCTTCCACTAGACCAGGCTGCTCAAAGCCCCATCCAACCTGAACTATTCACCATACATTGATTGTACAGCCAAATGTACATCTCTTCAAGATGCTACTGAGAATTAAATGCTGAGCAGCTTTAGCAATCTTCAGATCCAGAATAAAGTTTTTTGATGATAGACTGGTCAGCAAAAGCAGGCAGTTGTATATAAATAGACAAATAGGTTGTGGAGTTCTCACTTTTGCTCGAGTCACTTATTGCACCTTGTTTACAAGACAAAATCCGAATCTAATTTCCCTCTTACAATTTTCTTGAATTCATGAGCATAAAGTCAGAGGAAAACCAGGCCTTTTGTATAACATTATTTCAAGATGTGTCTTTGGTTATTTATTAATCTTTCCTTCTGGATTTGGCATCATCAGCTTGCTATTGTAAGGCACTGAAGAAAAAGAGGGATTTGTTATGATTCAGCTACATAGGAGATTGCCAAAATATAATCCACTCCAGTGAAAGAAATACCAGGGTGTATTGTCAGTGTGCAGCAGAGTGGGATGCAGGGACTATTCATCCAACACTGGCTGAGCTGGGTCCAGCCAAGTGGTGCAGCTCTGTGAGAAAGGAGTGGGAAGAGCCCGGCTGCCAGGCTGCACTGCTGTGTGTGCTCTGCGTTTGGGATCCGGGTTACAGCCTCTGCCTGGGACTGTGCTCTGCAAATAAACCAACTCACTCAGAGCCACCTGGGGAATCTCTAAAAGGGCAAGTGACCTTTTCACTACAAGGGACATGTGTACATGCACATTCATGGGAATATGCAGGCCTGATATTAAGCCCAGTGAAGACCAAATTTTTCTCGCATCTTAAATAGTCTTTGCGTCAGATCCTTTCTTCTTCTTTCTAGCTGTTGACCAGTTTTCTGCTTCAATGATAGGGTTCTTTGTTACTTTAACTAAAGCTAACACTTTGTTGTTCCCAGTATCCTTACCCTGGTGTTTAATCAGATTTGCATGGATTTATTCCTTGAGCACAGAAAGAATTTAGAAATATTTTTGTGTGTATGTTTTTGCAGAACTGAGAATACACTCTGATGTTGAATTTTGTCTGCTACCAGGAGGGTCCCTATGTCCTGTGGACCTTTTACAGTGACAAACTGTGCTGCTTGAGTATTCCCAAGTTGCCAAAAATGTCAGTCTTTCTCTAGCTGTTTTCAGTAAATGTGGTCCATAACTCCACCCATATGTGAAGTCTCATGACCGTGCAGTTTGCAGAGGTACTTCAATTAACAAGGGAGTGTGCCCGAGTTTCACCCATCAGGCAGGAAAATCTCAGTATCAATAGGATACATCCTGTATTATCCATGGAGCTACCAAACTGTGCACCTGTTTTTACTGACATTCTGAGGTGAACGCTGAAAATAATGAAACAGGTACAGTAAAAATGTAATTAAAGGAGTGGCGTAAAGGCTAATAATTTCTGCTCACTTTGCACTGTGAGTCTGAACATCAGTGCTTAAAAGGGTCCTGACTGAAGGTGTTAATACAGCTTCAGCACTTTTTAGTTTCAGGTGCAACAAGCTGTATAAATCCGCAGTTAATGAAGTAATCAAATACAACTGACATTAGTAGGAAATACAGGCTTGCCCCTTTACTCACTGTAATTAATGTGCCATTTATTAAAAACACCAACAGGGCTCTTTTTTAAGGGCAGGAGGAGTAAAACAGTGGCTTGATAGCTAGCCTCAAAAGCTGTCAGCAGTGAAACGTAACACATCGTGACACTGGTGAAGGGTATCCCATCAATATTTATGCAAAATTTACTATTAATGTTAGCAATATTGTGCAAATTCTTTTCAAGTTCTTTCAGGCTTAGAGAACCTTTCAAAATAGTACATGTATTGTTGTAACACACCTGAAAGACAGAAAATGAAACTCATCTTAGGAAGATAATATATAGTGGTTTGTAACAGAATAACAATAATTTCTGCTCATGGATTTTAGATCTAAGACTCTTTCAATTACCAAAAGAGAACAACAGTTTGAGAAAAGAAAGGTAGAAGTATACTTAACTATAAAGGGTGTCTGTATAGATTCAGAGATAATTTAAGTAAAAAAGAATGAGCCTTGCTAATTTAAAATATTCCCCCTCACATGAGAACATGATGGGTCAATCATTACTCTGGTGTTTGCTCCACAGGCAGAAATTTTTAATGAACTCCTGTAGCTAATAGGAATTCCTGAGAGTGTTTTGTGAATTGCCATTTCACAAAGTGGCTCTGGCAGCAAGCGTTTGACAAGAAGGATAAACATGGCTGCCTAGCACATCTGTTTATTTGAGTAAATCAGTCTTAGCTCAACTGGCATGTGTCCATAAGGCCAGATAATATCCTTCAGCAAAGTCTTCAGCAAGCAGAGGGATCAGGGATGACACAATTGTAATTAAAAGAGAGTTGCTTAGATAAGTTTGGAGTATTTTTAAAAATTGTTACAATATTGTGTAATCCTGCCTGCCAGATTTGATATCTAGTACTCTGTGCTAGTGTCATGGCTGACTGGGCCTTTCTCAGGCATCATAATAATCCTTTCTTTGTGCCCAACCCTTCCCAGTCCCTGTGCTCCTGCATCACAGTCCCTCTGTGTGTTTGGGTGGGGAGAGAATGACAGGATTGATTTGTGAGTTACTTTGTGAGGTCACTGATAGTTTTAAGGATTCCAGTGACAGCTCAGGATGTGCATCTTGTCTCATCTCCATAGATAGTAAAGATCTTCTGGTTACTGAGTGTATGTTGAGCATTCAACCCTCTTTGCAAGGGTGAGATCTCCTGAAATTCTGGTGCCACCGTGTTTGTTCACTCCAGAGCTTCTGCTTCCATGTCCAGGATAACACCACCCAGTTGGGACTGGCACATTTAGATGTAAGAGGATGAGCTCATAAAAACCTTTTGCCACTGTAACTTTCAATCCATCTGCTTTTCTTCTTTTTCTATGACACAATTTTAGCATTCCTTGAATGGTTTTGGGGTTTTTTTATGGACCGATAATGCAGAATCCTTGGGCTGAATATCGATGCAAATAGAAACTATGTCTAGAGGACAGCCAAAAAAGTGTTCTTTAACAATTTACAGCTGACTGCAGAGGATGTTATGAAACTACATAGTAATAGCACCAACTGTATCAGTTGATAATGCCAGATGAGAGTCTGAATGTGTTTTAGAGCTGACTTGGCCCCTCTTTGGAAACTGTCCATAGGTTGTTGAGAAATACTGAGGATCTTATGTCATTTTGAACAAGTAGCTGCTGAAAGTGCAGTAACACATCTGGGTGTACTGCTGGGGATTTTGTGCAGGAATTGAGGAGGAGGAGGAGAGACACCAATAATAATGCAATCTTACAAACAGTGCTTCAAACTGAATGCTGTAGAGTTAGTACTAAAATGGCCCTCCTGGTCTGGGTGTGAAATATTCAGAGCAGCCCTTTCTACAGAGGATTCACAAGAAAATGGCATTTCTTAAAACTGGAAGCAGCTCATGGAAAATAAAATGGCTGCTCAAGCATTTGAGCCTGGATAAAGACCACGATGTGCATCTTTCTTTATCTGAAAGGTGGAAACTGTGTTCAGGTGAAATTTGAGTGTTGGCCCTCACTAAAAAGAATGAAAAATGCGATGACAAATGAAATCCATGAAAAGAAGAGGTGGTACTGGGCCAGATAGATCACAGAGGGAGACACCAGACAATCCCAAGGGGCACAAATTGGGACCAAGAATGCCCGAGGAACATGTGTTTGGCCTCCTTTTGTGCAGGCAGGTACAGAATTTCTGACTGATGTCTCAAGCTAAGGTTGCAGTAAAAAGGACAAGACAGAGAGCATTTTTACAAATGTTCAGAACTGTTGCTAAAGGTGATCTATTCTGACCAAAGTGGCCCAATAGGACTTGGGTTTGTGTTTTTATGAATGCTTTTAAGCCACTTGGAAATACAGAGAGACCAGGTAAATTTTGAGTTTCTTTGGAGGCAGTTGTAAATGAAGAAAATCTCAGCCTGGAGTGATTGACCTGCCAGTCATTGCAAAATATCTAAAAGCTAGGAAGCAGAGAAGAGTTCTGAAGCAGAGTTTCATTTGACATCTTAGCTAATGATCTGGAAGAAAGAACAGTGGGTTAATTAAATTTATAGATTGGGTTATATTACCAGTGACAAAGTGGTCAGAAAAAATATAATAAGGCCTACAGAGATCCAAAATTCCTGAAAATTACAAAATTCAGCTACACTGGTAGTCTAAAATAGATACTGAAGGAGAAAGTGCATTGGAGAAGCAGAAAACAGCATCACAATTCAAAGAATATAAAGTTATAAAACCTAAAAATATAATGAGGAAACAGGAACCTCCTGTGTCCTACCTCATGTTAATTGTGTGTTACCTATTGTTTATGTATTGTAAATTGTAACTTCAGAACCTAACCTAATACTCCCAAGAGTCATGGAATAATGGCCATTCAAAAGTGAACCAACCAAAGCATCATCCTTCTGAAGTCAGAGAGTTTACGACATAGGAAAACCAGTATTTTTGTATGTATATATTTTATTAACATTATAATTATAATACAAAATAGATGCCCTGAGCCTATAAATATACATTTTTAAAAGTTTTGTTTCTCAGGTAATAGTTAAAGTACCTAGGAAAACAGAAGATCCTTCAGAGGAACATTTTCTTTCTTTGATGCTAAGCTAACCTGCTTTAGGACATGGTAAAAGTCAGTAGTGGAAGAGGTCAATTTCAGAAGAAAACAAAGGAGGAACTCTTCTGTAACATCTCAGCTCTACTCCCAACTCCATTTCATGTCTAGCTGGAAGAAGCTGATATAAGTTGCCCTGGCTGTATGTTCCAAGTTTACCATTTTTATGGTTATTCTACTGAGTGTGCTGTGTGATTTTCTGGGTATTCAGTGTGCCACTCCCTTGACACAGGAGTAGGTGTACAAATAATTATTTGATTGTTCAAGCATATAAATTTTCTTGACAGCACCTAGAAAGAAGTCCACAGTTAAAAGGCCTTTTCAAAATTAATTTCCATATAAATTCTATTTTGAAAAAAAAAAAGAAATCCTTATATAATAATATTCTCTTGAGATCACATTGTCTGAAGAACTGTGGTCTTAGGTAAGTGATCGTGTGCTATAAGAAGAAAATTCCACTTATTTTTATGTGAAAGAAAACCCAAGAGCTCATATTGGGAAATAGTGTTTTTCAATTGTAGAGGTTTCATTATAAATGAAAAAAAAAACAACAAACAACCAAGAATTGGGAAGAAAAAAAAGGTCAGATGATGGTAGGCCAAATCCGGGTATTGCAATCTACTCCACACTGAGAGACTCAAACAGCCTGCAAGGCATATGAAGATGATTCATATTAATGGACTGTTTTATTAAGGTGCAGTATGGTTGAAGGCCACAGAATAGCAGCATTCTGTCAGATACACAGTAGTTTATTGAAGTCTGATAATGCTGGAGGGCACAGAATTTTAGCCAAGTTACGTTTTATTTGACTGCAGTCATATTAGTGTCTGCACTAGGATACATGTTTTCATACACATTCTTTTGCCAGACAACACATTATGTTCTGTTTAACAGATATTGGCTTACTGATTTTCTCTCTTTTTTTTTTTTTTTTTTAAATTTTTTTTTTTTTTACGACTTCTAGGTATGTTGTAATGGGATTCTGCACAACAATAAACCTGGCTTCCAGTGCTGTGAGGACAAGTACATTCCATTTATTCTTAATTCACCAGGGGTTTGCTGTGGTGGGCAGATACATGCTGTGCAACCAAAACATCAGTGCTGTGGGGGTTATTACACCAGAGTTTTAGTAGGTAAGAGACAACTCCTTTCCACTGCTTGAATGAAAGAAAACAGCAAAGTTGATGTGTTTGTTAAACCAAGGAGAATGAAAACAATAAATGTGCGATTTGTCAAGATATCTAGGTGTCTTCAAGACTTGTGTTCAGTGCAAAGAAAATTGCACTCACTTTGCCTTCTAAACACGGTGCACTCTGTTTATACAAGAAAGGCTTAATTGATGAAACCTGATGATTGGGTCATTTCCCAGAGAACTAATTTCTGCCAAACTATACTTAATTGCAGTAAGTGCTGCATAATGGGGAGGGCAGTTCTGCTTAATAGGAACACAGGCAGGCAATTTAGTGGTGAAGTTTAGTTCTCTGCTTGACTTGACCCCACATGATTTTCCATAGCCGTTTATGTTGTGGAGCAATTGTTAGCATTTGGCGTTATTTGGTGTTATTCGGGATTACATCACTTCTACTTGTTTCTACATTGTCTACTCTTTGTTTCTACTAATGTTACAGATCAAAGTGTACCTCCCACGTGCATTAACTTCGATGGTAATTTAGCCTTTTCTTATTCTCAGAGCGGTTTGGGAAGTTTGCCAAAACTGTGCTTCTGTGTTACTGTCCAGAGTTTGGTTTTCCAGTTTGTTGGTGGGTCATTGTTGACAGGGAAAGGGAGGAAAAGGGGGAGGAGAGATCCCTTTCGTGGGGCCAGTGTTCAGAGCATATAACTCTTTGTAGGCAATTGTCAGGTCAGGAGCTAAAACGCTTCCATTACTCACGAGCTGGCACACATTCCATCGGCTCAGAAACGCTTGACATTTTGCCAACACGTTCAGCACATCCCAAGTTTTGATCTTTTGAAGAGTAATTCATATATCACAATATTAGAATGCCTTCCATGATGTCATCAGAAAACTCTATCACATGGAAGAGCCAAAGAAGTGTATTTTGCTGGCCTCATTAATCTCAGTGTGCTGAAACGGAGAGATTATACTGTGACCTCTGTCCCCATCCAGTGGTCTTTGTTAACTAGCTTAACGTTGTTTACATCAAGAAAGAAAAACACAGTGGAACAAAATGTCTTATGTCTGAAAGTAGTTCTTGTTCAGTCAGCAGTCCACAAGCACGAAACAGTGAATGTTTGAAGATGATTTTAAACAAATTTTTTCTAAGTATTCTTTCTGCATTATTTTTCTATACTTTAAAGGGCAGCAACATACACTGCTGGTCACTTTTTTCTTTTTTATTTTTTATAAATATGCTAATAAACTGAAGCTAAATGTTAATGTGGGTCATTCTTTGATAAGGATAACAATTAACTCATAAAACTGCATAGTAGTTTTCAGAGGGAGAACGTTTTCAAGCCTAGCTTGGAATGGATCCCATTTTGAGAGGTTAATGAGAAGGTTACTGATCCTTTGTGTCTTATGTCTAATAGTTCTTTAAAAAAAATAGTTTTATTTCCAATAGATATAAGCTACATTTTGTGTTTTAATACTTTCTCTGTGTGGCAACTAAATTAGCTTCCAAGGAATGCAGGAAAATATGATGAAGTATCTAGATGGATTATATCTATTATACTGTAAAAATTTGTTCTCATCCTTTTTTTTGTTTGTTTGTTTATTATCGACTTTATTTGATAAAGTTATTTATACAGGAAACTCTCTAAGCATACATATTTCCCAGATGTTGTTTGGCCAGCTCAATAGCTTGGGATCTGCTGAAGCATACTGGGCTGGAGGCATGAAGATTACAAATTAGGAAGGCAGAATCTCAGTTTTTGAAACAGTAGTGCACAAAGTGCAAACATCCATCCCAGAACTAAGATGGGAGGCAGAACAAATAATGGTACTACCACCCAGGCAGCTCTTTGGCAAGGAATGTGGGGAGAAAGGAAAACACTCCTCTCCCTCATCTGTTACAATCTCAGCACATTTGTTTCTGACAAAAGCTGCATTGAGTTTGGAGATCTCTGTCTCTAATTCCCAATCTTCCATAAAAAAAGAACTCAAGATATTGCTTTAAATGAGAAAGACGAGTTTTAAAAATCACATTTTTTGGTGAATTTTCAGGAATCAAAATACTTTAATCAACTCTACTGCCCATCTTCAATAGCAAAACAAAACCACTCCTCCTTCCAAATGACATTTGAGCCACAGAAAACATTGCAACAAAACAATAATATAAACATATTAGAACATTGGATCAGCTCAAGTGCAGACACTACTGAATGAAAATTATTACCATTTATCAACATTTTTGTATCCTTTATAGCAGTGTGTACTTTGTTCATAGCCCATAGCTTATTCCAGTCTACCCCACCCCACCATTACATTGTCAGTCTCATTGGCAGTCTCATCCTAATGTCTTTTCCTGCAAAGGCTGATGATTTTGCTTAAGTAACAGCCAAGTCCACCATTGTGATGGGTGTATTTAATTTTTAAAGTGAATTTAATCCTTAAATTCTCTGTGAGATGAAGTCCTGAGTGACACTCAAACATGTAAAATGCTTTAAGCATTGTGAATTAATTCATCTAGACAAGTTTGGAATGATTTTGAAGGAGGCAAGAAAATTTTTTGCCAAGAATAAGTAGCCTGATGGTTCTGATAAACACAGCAAGGATGTACTCTCTTTACTTTGTATCTGCAATTGGAAAAGGTTTTTAGCTGTGTAATTGTCATATGCACAGACATTATTTTCATTGCTCTTCTCTGTCATGCTTGTCTTTTGATGTCTTACAGAGATAATCAGAGCTTATCTTCACCTGAATTAAGGAATGCACATTTCTTTAATCATTATTACAAATGAATATAATGCTTTTATAGCTGGAGGGATTCTGTGCTTTCTCATGGAAAGTTCTGTACATGAAGCTGTGTGAATCCAGACTTGTTGCTATCTGATTAAAGTCTCTCAGGAATTTCAAGAGCTATAAATGGATAAAATCTTTAATTGTACTCTTATATTGACAGGAGAAGTATGCTGCCCTAACGAAGAGGAAAATAGAGTTTCAGTTGGAATTGGTGATTCCTGCTGCCAGGGAATGCCTTACTCCACATCGGGCAATCAAATCTGCTGTGGTGGATCCCTGCATGACAGTTTCAATCAGCAGTGCTGTGGTGGAAGGGTCATAAGCATGGACTCGGTCTGCTGTGGTGATGAAAAGGAAGGGACTGCATACAGACCTCTCACAGGTAAGTGATAAGTCCTCAAGAAAAAAGGTCCTAATCTTTCTAAATCTCTTATGACACCAGCCGTTCGAAAGTGACACACTCAGGTTTAAAGGGTGTGTGCCGATTTGTTAAAATGTTGTTGCACTTTAGTCACCTGTTTTGCTATACTACAAAATGCTGAGCTTTCAGTAACCTTCTTTGCCTTTTGCAAAAGCTGCGGGGGCTGAAGAAACCAGACAGTTCAAAAGGAGTGAATGATCTTTCCTTATGCAAGTCAGGAAACAGGGCTGGTCCCCTCCGTGAGGTTAGATGGACCACCTTGTGCTGCCATGCATCCCAGTGCAGGGGTTTTCCATTTGCTCTGGAAATGTGGGGTTAGTCACCTGGAAACTGAAGATTGCAATGGTGTCTGCTTGGTGGTCTGTGTCACTCCCTGGTGTTCATCCCTCACATGGGGCTAAACCTGCTGTAGTTTAACAAAAATTAATCCCCAGCACTACTCACTGGCTCATCTGGTGTATCCCATTAATTTCTCGGGAACGATAGGAAATTACTCCAGCATTCAGAGGTACAGTCTGAACCTTACTTCCTTATAAAACACTCTGTGACTATCTGAGGACAGACGTTGGAGGTATTATTACAAAGCCTATTCAGATATTTTCATGTGTCTTTTCTTTCCACAGTTATTAGACAAATTAAATCCCATCAGCCTTAGGCATTCTCAGCCTGACAAAAAGACTTCAGAAACTATTGTGGTGTGAAAAGGGAGCCTGGTTTCAAAACACAGGAATAATGAAGGTTTAGTACGCGGCTATGCTTGGTTTACAAAGCTGAGTGGTGGTGCGTGCCGGTTCAAGCCTCTAGTTGTATAACTAAGAATCCGGCTCTGAAGGCTGAACTCCTCCTTTCCACAAAAAACCAGCTCTGTCTTCAGCTAATTTTTTGTATTCCTGGATCCTTCAGTGGCTCTGGTATTAGGAACGCCCTCACTGGGTGCCGACGGTCCAGATGAGCTGTCAGATGAGTATTGCCATGGTTTCTGTGGTTTCCATGCTATCCTTCCCTTCCACTGGCGACTCATGTTGTGAGCTGTGAGCAGCACTGCTCGCATGATTTTAGCTCCCTCTCACTGTGATCCCTAATTGTGCTTGATCTACAGCATCCATGCTCTCAATACCAGCTTTGAGCAAGGCCCTCTTTCATAGCTGCGCATTGTGCGGCTGCCACAAGTCAGGGCTGGCTCATAAAACATCTCTTTATGTACTTTATTACTTAAACTCTTTTATTTGCCTGCAGGAGCCCTTTAACAAAATCACATTGAATTGACTTTCTCACACCAAATCAAATCTCTCTGGTCCCAGTTCAGTTGTCTTTGTCAATATGTATTTTATAAATGGAGTGAATTAACAGATGCTGTTGGAACAGAACTGCTGGGGTAGCGTTTATGTTTTTACTGCTCTCTCTGGGCAGATGAGTTGTGTAGGAGTGTAATACAGGTATCTTGGGATGAAAGTTATGTTCTTCATTTCAGTATATATGTATTCTTAACAGGTTTTTTTTTTTCTGAAACATGTATATTTAAAAAACCGTTATATCTCTCTTTTAAAAATGTGTTTAGCCTATAGAGCTCCATCATTTATGCTATTTTTCTCAAGAATGGGTCGGGATGACTTTTTTTTGGCTATTAAAAAAGAAAACAGTAGCTTTTTTCATCACTCACCGGTTTTCTGTGAGGACTCTATGCTGTGAGCCAGCACACAGCTGAGCACAAATACAGGTTTGAAAGATGAATTAGCACCACCCTTGAGAAGAGATCGTATTCTTATGCATTAAGCTTAGAATAGATTGTGGTTTCTTATCATATCATATAGATCATGCTCAATTGGCTTTTGCTTAATTTCTTGGAGTAATTCAGCCTTGCTAAATACATCACGAAAATGCACAAGCCAGGCACAAAAATCTACCTGCTTCCTATCCTAATTATTGTAATTATTCTAATGGAAAAAATGCTCTTACATAAAAACATAATTTACTTATCACTGGCAAATGGATCAGTAGAATTTTACAAGAATATGGAAATTGGGAGGCTGATCTCATTGTCTGGAAGGAGAAGAGGTAACGGGTTGTTTTATGCAAAAGCTGAATTGCTTCTGAAGCACTGTTTTGCACTTGGCAATGAATGCCACAGCTAAAAATCTAGTGACAGTTTAAAGCTTTTTGATTGAGAGCTTTAAGTCCTTCCAAAAAAAGTGTATGAGAAAAACTTGATCACTAAAAGTGCAAGCCTTGTACACAGACTCATTTTGTTGCATGACCAGTTCAAATTCAGTGTCTTTTTGCTGAATCTAGATCCAGGTTTACATTTGCATCCATCCCACATTACTTTTTTTCCCTTTATTCATTTATTTCTCTTTTCTTAGGTTTCCTTTTTCGCCCCTCGTTGGCCTTATTTAGTGGGGTGACCATAGAGACATCTACTGGCAAAGGCTGGCAGTGGTGTACATGCACATCCTGAGCCCCACTGCTGCAGTGTGATTATCCAAAGTTCTCTACTTCTGGCTATAAAGGATAATGTCAGCTAAAAGCACTCTTGGATTTTCTCTATCTCTGTCTTTTTTTTTTTTTTTTCTTTTCTTTTAATGCCACTATACTGACATCCCAGACTCATGAAAGATGATGCTTTGTACTGCTGTGGTTCCTGATCTGTAATAGTTGCAATACCCACATGTAAGCCAAGGATTTTTGGAGTAGTTTGCAATGTACACTGGCTCTGCATTTTGTTGATCCTCTATTCTGGCTCCAAAGGCTAAGCCTTTTAATACTCATTTTTTCCCTTTTGAAAGCATTGGTTTTGCAGATTTACTAAATTAGTAATTCATCACTCAGCTAGGTTTATAATTTTTTTTCACTTGCTGGGGATGAACATGAAATAGTTGTTGACAGAAATCAGTGTTAGCAGGGAGTGTTTTTTCCAGCCCGTGGATTTTCTTTTTGCTATAATGCATTACGTGCCTATGAAACATAAATGTATAAAATATGACACACACATTCCAACTGAGTTACAAACAAATAGTTTACATTTTGATATTTTGCTGAATTCAGCAAGGGTTTATAGGAATTTCTGGATCCTTAAGCAATTGAATAAAGCAATTTTTAGAAGGCAAATCAATCCATCAATACTACATGGTCCTATTTTGTTTTTCTTGGAGCATATTTAAAATTGTACATTTGAGGTGTCAAGGTTCAGGAGTCAAGTGCTACATGTGATAAATTAAGGAAAGGTCAGAGGCTATGCAATGCAGTTTCAGAAGATTGTCTACCTCTGCCTTTGCAGCTCATTCATGCTGAAGTGATGCACTCTGGGAATTACTACCAAACTCTGCTCTGCAACATCTGCTCTCCCTAAGTGAGTTAGTGCACGTCAGACATCTTTATGTCAGAATATTGCAGTGATGGATGCAGTCTTCAGAAAATGCTGCATAAAAATCTGGTGTGCCGTTCTGGCCATTAAGTGAAATTACTATTTAAATTAATGGCGCTGTCACAGTTTATCTGTGCAAAGAATGAACGCTGATTAGGGTATTAAGTAATTAGCAATTTATCACACTGGAACAAGGTTGATAATAATTAAAGAAGTAATGGTTTACCAAAGAAACTAGAAAGGGAGTCACTTCTTGTTATGTGAGTGAAATCTTGGCTGAAAAATTTAATTCAGTTAAACAATGATGAGGTTCACAGTGAAAGAATACAGCTTTGTTTGTTTCAATAGAAAAACAGTTCATTATCAAAATTTTAGTTTGCCTGTCAGAAGTCCCTTGGGGCTGTCTGAGTTGCTTATTAGTATTGAATTGAGTGATTTTCTGCATTAATTCTCTCTTTAAAATTGGTAGAATGCTAGGACAATTTGGAAAAAGGGTGGGAGCAAGAGGAAATATTTTACCTCTTGAAGAGCTGGTGATCATAGTTTGATTGCTCTCTATAGAACCAGACCTGAAAAAAGGTAAAGTATGTGAGTAACATCACCATTTTCAGTCATTCCAGTGATTGGAAGGAAACGTTCTGAATGCTTTAGCAGGATCATACCTCCAAAGATTAATTTTCATTACGTACGACTTCCAAGAGACGTGCTGCAATAAATAGCAGTGAAAAAAGTGGTCATTCTTGCAAGTGTTTTAAATGCCAACATATGACAGGACTTACGTCAAACACAAACAACTTTGTGGATGTAACAGTATATCACAGCCCTAGTTTTTGTGTGATACCTCTCTAGTTCAATTAGTAATAACATTTATTTCATTTCCAGTTATAGCTGAGTTTGTAGTGTTTGGTTCTGAGTTAAAACTTACCCCTTTCTTTAGATGGTGTTGGGTTCCACACTGGTATTTCATGTGAATATGTGGAAAACTGCAGTGGTTATGATGAGCTTTTATTTTAAAAATGAAATTATTAAAACCAGAAAAAAAACAGTGGGATTAATTTTGGCAGCTTATCAATTCCACTGTAGAAATGCAAATTTTATTTAAATATCAACTTCTTGTAGAGTGATTCTCTGTATTAGATGACAGAACCTTCACTGTGGGTATTTTGCAAGTGGCCCATTCCATTCTAGGTACCTAACATAAACCCCTAGTTTAAAATATAAAATATAAAATATGTGATAAATTCTGGAATGCTGAGATGCACTGTTGGAAGATTACCCATGTGAGGGGATATGAAGGAGACCTGAGTAGAAAGTACATGGAAAGCTTTCTCAGTTTTTAAATTCTACAGAAAATTTTCATCAACAATCCATCTCTAGCCTGCTGTGGCCAGTATGTTGGTGTGCTATTCCGTAGCAAAGGTCTTGAAAAAGTTCAGGAGTGGTGAACGTTGATTGTAGGGCTATACAGCCTGTTTATTTCTCTAATTCTTGGTTGTTTTCAGTAGGTCTGGAAGTCAGGATGCTTGCTTCTGTCACCTCACATTTGAATCTAATCTCACTTCAGCTAAATCTGCGTAATTCCAGCTGCTGGTGGGTTTCTGCCAAGATGTATTGCATTGTGAGCTTTCTCCTTTCTTGTCTATTTATTTGTTTAGTTAAATTTCATAGAATTTTTTTGTTTGTTTGTTCATTTCAGGGATGTTCTGTTGTGGGCAAGAGTACGTGAATAAGTCAGATACCATATGCTGCTCAGGTTCCAGTGGTGAGTCCCTAGCACATGTTAGAAAGAATGACCAAGTGCCAGTAAAATGCTGTGAGACTGAACTTATTCCAAAGAGCGAAGAATGCTGTAATGGAGTTGGATATAATCCTTTGAAATATGTTTGCTCTGACAAGATTTCAGCTGGAATGATGATGAAGGTAATTGATAGAAAATCTCTCGGTAGCTCTGATTTGACGATGGAAAGGGAAATACACTGTTCATAACTATTTTTCTAAAATAGGAATATAAAAACTCCTGTGTGCATTATTCATTTTCACATTACATCCATATTAATACCGAATGAGTTGGCCATGATTGATGTTATTGCAATGAATTCTAAAGGAATTAATAATGATTAGCTGCCTCTGTGAAGTGTTGCCCAGCACTTCAGATTAGTGCAGTGGCTAAAAGCTGGCACACTAACAAGACTGACATGTATAGCCAGTTTCCATTCTGTGACCACTGTTTCTGATGATGTTTATTAAGTGGAAATTAAAATTGCACTGACCAGTTCTGAAGTAAAAAAGTGCTATAACATTTCAATTTGGCAGGCAGTAGGATATGATTTCCCAATCCCCCCCCAAAAAACCACAAAATCCTGCCAAAAATAAAAATAAAGCAATTGACATTTTCTTGATGGACTTAATCCTGAATCTACAGAAAACCAGTGGCCATTTTGGCAAAAATGTCAGCAGTACTAGGATAGGTCCTTTCATGCCTAATGAATTACTTAGTTTATTCTCATTCTATTTTAATGTCAGAGTAAACTAAGCACCATAAAGGCTAATTTGGTCTTTTCCAAGAGTGCCCTGTGACTGTAGGCATCAGCAGGAGACAATTTTGCCTTGCAACTCCAAGCTGAATTCACCAGAAATCTTCAAGATCTAGTATCTTGGTGTTATACATAAGCTGTAAAAATGTTCTCAATTGTTATTATATATATGTTATTGTCTTATATATATGTATATTCTTTTTATGAAATGATATTTATATTTATGATAAGAGAGAGAGAAAGTGAGGGAGAAAAAAGAACATTGGATATTGTGAATTCTACAATACGGAAATAAGAGACATATTGTGGAATTCACCAAGCATAAAGGTAAAGTAAAACAGACCCCATCCTGCCATATACAAGTGTTCCTATATCCTTGTTGTTCATCTGCTAAGTTAATACAGAAATATTTCTTCCATCTTTGCCTTTTCATGTCAAAATTTTAATGTAATTTCATTTTCAGACTGAATAATTTTCTCTTGGAGAAAATCCAGGCATTGTGATGAGTCAGCTGCTGTTCCTCAATGCATTGTATTAGTAGCTCATGCAAGGCAAAAAATGGTTAATGAATTCTGGTAGATAACACACCAGATCCCTGCCTTAGGTATAAAGCATAAACAAAGGAAGAGCTTTGTATTTCACTTACCCACAGTAGAAAAGAGATAGCAGTGCTGGCTCTCTGATATATATAGATTTACTAACAGCAAAAGGGCTGATAGTCTGACACATTCTGCAGCTACTTTACATGGGAATCCAATCCATCTATATCCTGCATCCTGTATGGATATCTATCACAATGTAATTTTTGTGGAAGTGCCAGATTTGGGAAATTAAATTAGCTGAAGTTCCTAATCAGCTAAGAAGCTAATTTCAATAGGTGAATTAAGGAATCATTAGGTATAATCTGTTTGGTTTTCCTTCTGAAGTTTATGAGCTAATGGCCAAAAGTATTTGTTGTAAATATGGCAGTACATTTCTTTCTGCAGCAACCTATATTTTATGAGAATTACCGATCTCTAGCTTATGGTTTGGCAAAAATATTATTTCATGAATTTTAATGGAAAGTTGTGGATGTTCAGTGTATATTTCTGGGAATTGTTCTTTATGGGTTAAATCTTATATATTTATGTTTGCAGAGGTCCTCATATTGCAGCAAAGCTTCTCTTTGGGAGTGATGTAGCAGAAGACATGATTTATATAGCCTATGGATAGAGTTCTCAGCCTTAAAAGCTGCCAAGGACTTGCACAGAGCCCTCTTGTGTACTTGGCAAGCTGTGTGAGGGGCTGGGAATTTGCTACTGATTTGCCACAGGATATCGGTGAAGGAACAGAATGTTCAAATTCTTGGATAAAATCCTGTTCTCATTGATTCTAGACTCTTCTGTTTTCAACAAATCCAGCCATTTGTGCTTCCTGTAATTAAAAGTTGTGATGCTTTCATCCAAGGACCCTAAAAAAAATCTATTTCTTTTAGAAAGGATTATAAAAGCATTAATGATCAAAGACAGTAGACAGGCCAAAGGCTGAAAGACTGTCCCATATGCTAGAAATACCATTTTACTCAAGGTGGTTTTTGTGTTGTATAAAGATAGAGAAATACTAATGAAATCTTTTGTATAGAAAGGAAAATGCAGGAAATATATTTACATTTGCCTGTATATTCCTTAGGTAAAAGAAGAATGCAAGGCTAATGTCCTTTGCCCTTTATCTAAGGAGGAAACAGCACACTGTGGAAAGTGTGACTTTGATCCTAAGGAGAGTATCTGTGCCTGGATAAAAGGTTCACAGGGTGCTACAGAAATGGAGGTAGAAGCAGGTGCAGATGTGTGTCCAGCAGAAGAGGAGACTGTCCACACAGGAGGTCCAACACAGTATTCATTTACAGGTAAGGAAAAGTGGCAGAGCAGACTGGCTATTTGCTAGTACAGTTAATCTGCTCTGGAGAAAAAGACGACCTGAAGGCTATCAGACATCCTAATTAAATGTGAGGCAATGTGGAGAAGGACATGGATCTTCTAGAACGAGTCCAGAGGAGGCCGTGAAGACGCTCGGAGGCTGGAGCACCTCAGCAGACAGGCTGAGACAGCTGGGGTTGTCCAGCCTGGAGAAGAGGAGGTTTGAGGAGGACCTTAGAGCACCTTCCCGTACCTAAGGGGGGGTCTTCAAGGGAGTTGGAAAAGGACTTTTTAGAAGGGCAAGTAGTGATAGGACAAGGGTGAATGATTTTGAACTAATAGAGGGCAGGTTTAGATGATATATTAGGAAGAAATGCTTTGCTGTGAGGGTGATGAGGCACAGGAACAGATTGCCCAGAGAAGTTGTGGTTGCCCCATCTCTGGAATTGCTCAAGGCCAGGATGGATGGGGTTTTGAGCAACCTGGTCTAGTGGAAGATGTCTCTGCCCATGGCAGAGGGGGTGGAACTGAATGGTCTTTAAAGTTGCTTCCAAGCCAGGCCATTCTATGATTCTATGAATTGTAGTGAAGGAGAATTCTTTTAAGAAGTAATCTGTGAATCAGGGAAGAGACTTCAGGGATATGAAATGAGTGAAATTCAACTAATACCTTGTGTATAAACCTGCTTTCAAAAAAGTTCATAAAAGTAATGGCCCTGTCTAAAGAGTAACATCCATTTCTATCTGTAAACACGGGGAAAAAAAAAGTTGTTTTGTATTTTGATACTGAGATGTACCATATGTAATTTTCTTTTTCTAGATGTGAACCTCGAACCTTTTGTGACATATGAGTACAGGGTGGCTGCTTGGAATAGCTATGGAAGAGGTTTCAGTGAAATTAGCAGAGCTGTCACTAAGCAAGATGTGCCACAGGGTGTAAGTCCACCAAAATGGGCCAAAGTAGATAATCGGGAAGACATGATACTTCTGAACTGGGAGGAACCACTTCAACCAAATGGTACTGATACATTTGAAATTGTTTTTTCTATCATTCCAGTCACAGAGTTCCAAAATCACAAAAGGTGTCTTAATTAACCCCTGTCACTGAAGTACGTATATTCCTAAACTCTGCAGGAAGGTTTTGTTCTAGGTTGCCATAGTTTTCATTGCAAGTAAAAGGAGAGTCTTCGTCACAGAAGACAATTTAGTATGTCTTTACAAAGGCCAAAAAGCCTCTTTTGAGAACAGTTGTAATAATAAGTGCGCAAATATGATCAGAAAATGACAATCATCCTAAAAGGTATTTGGGGATTTGGGGGTGGGGCTGGTGGTGCTTATGTTTATTTCAGGAAATCTTGCTTATTATTTTCAAACTGTGAGGAAACTTGGAAGAGCTCTCACTAAAAACTGGGATCTACTCAGATGCTGATGCAGATGCTGAGGAAAGTAGCTGGTAATTGACATTCAGTGTTTAATCAGCATGATTATCTGCTGCTGTGGTCATGCAGATATTTCATTGAATGTTTTCTGTATGCAGAGTAGCTTATTATCCCATCACACAGGATCCCTCAGCTAACAAAAGGGAAAACTTCCTTTCTGCAATAGGTCTTATTATTCACTACATCATCCTCCGAAATGGAATTGAGCATTTCAGAGGAACGGAAACGAGCTTCACAGACACCAGTGGTGTCCAGCCATACCAAGAGTATTCCTACCAGCTGCGAGCCTGCACTGTTGCTGGTTGCACGGACAGCAGCAAGGTTAGTGAAGTGGGATTCATGGAAACTGCTGCCAGGATTTTATCAGCCAGTGTGGCAACACTGAAATGCTTTTGGAAAGGTGTACTTTGAAGACACACTGATTATTGAGTAAGTGAAAAAAAACATCAATGATCTGATTTGGATTCAGCTACTGACACGTGAATATTTGGGACCCCAGGTTGATACAAGCAAACAGAGGAGGAAAGAAGTATCTCAGTCTTGGCAAAGCTGAAATTGCACTGTAGGAACTGATGTTTGTTAAAGAGGCAGAATGTACATGGCAGAATAGAGGAAGGAATATTAAAATGCACCTTCTCTAAACCTGGAAATTAAATTCTTGCTTCTCACTAGGAGGTCTACAGCCTCTTGTTCCTTGCTATTTCTTAGATCATCTTCTTTAGTTATAGTCTATCAATTTGTTCAACAAACTTCTTACTCTTCCGCTCCAGTGGGAAAGCCTCATTTCACTATATTACTCTTTTCTGGCTTTCTGTATCTGCACCTGCTTCAGGCTGTACTGTCCCTTTATGTGCAACCTGCCTCAGCTTCAGTTTTAAGCAACCAGGATCTCTTACCTCCCTTTCTCACAGTTTCATTTCCTTTTGTATCACTTTGAATCAGGAATGCCTTTCACCAACATTACTATTTAACCAGCTCTGGTCTTTATTCTGCAAAGTACCTGCCTTATTCATCATTTGCAAAAACGATTTCTTAAGTGACCTCTTTCTCACAATATTATTCTTGCCTCTTTGAAAATGAGTTTCTAGGACTGCAAGGGTAAGGTCTGTGGGGCAGAGGTGGGGAGTAAAGAGTAATTGCCAGTGTTTAAATGTTTTCTTATTCATGCAAATCTCAGCCAGAAGTCTAAAATAAAAAAGACTGATGCAGAGGGATGAAGATAGGTGGATAGTCCTTTGCCTGCACACAGGGTTGTGGTCTGGAAACTATGCAGGCACAGTTGCTGCAACCACTGACCTGATAATAAATCCTGCTTATTTCACTTGCCTGTAATTAAGGAGTTGACTTAAGTGTTGCAAACCCTGAAGTCTGCAAGTGGGGACTGATTCCACCAAATGCACTAAGGCAATATATTACAGAGGGCACATTTTATATTTACAGCATAATATAAATACTTTATGGTGGTAATAACAGAAAAAGAAAAGTGATTCTCAAAGAGAAAACGGTCTGAGTCACTTATTAAACCAATGTAATTTGGAAATGCCTCTTCTGTAACTGATGGTGGAGATGTGTCAATAGAAAATTACCTTTTTCCTTTTTTTTTTTTTTTGGTAGAAAGAACTTAGCAAGTGCAAACTTATCCTATCTTTCAAATCTTTAGATTCCTTATAGAAGTGTGGAGTTGCAGATAACTACAACAGAGTTCAGATTGCATGGGATATATGGAGGCTTAGCCCCATGTTTACTGGTGCTTAAAATATATGAAATCAGGCAGTTAAAATGCAGAGACACTGACAAACCATATGGAAGAGAGTTATCAAGAGTTTTCAAGCAATACAGTTTTTGTTGTTTCCCCCCGTGCCATACACTGCAGCTAAAACGGGGTGAACCTGTTGTGATAAATTGTAGATACAGACTTATGTAATGTATTCAAGGTCAGATTTCATTGTGAAAAAGGAGGAAAAAAGCAACTACTTCTCCAGCCCCTTGGTAATGATATGCCAGCCCAAACAACATTTTAAAACAAAAGTGACATTCTCATTGATCATGGTATCTAGTGTACTATTACATTAAATTGCTGTTTAATTCATATGTCTTCAGGTAGTTGCAGTCACTGTCCAAGGAGTCCCCGAGAGCGTTCAGCCTCCAGAAGTCAGTGCTCTGAACTCCACAGCATTACATTTAAGCTGGGTTGCACCCAAGAAACCAAATGGGATCATCAGAGAGTACCAGATCAGTCAGCTGGGGAAAGGACTTATATACATTGATGCTGCAGGCAGGATGCAGCACACAGTGTCAGGTAAGGAGGCACAGCTCTTTGACAGCCTAATGTCCTGTCCTTAAGATATAAGACAGTATTAATATATTAAAAATGCCACTTGTCAGTAAATTTGAAATCCCCAGTACTGGGCACACTTTGGAATGCTTTATCATGAGTTTGCACATCTTAAATTTATTTTTTTCCAATCTCTCTCATTTCTAGCTCTTTGTTAAAATATTAATAGATTTAATTTCAGAATTTTAAAATAAATCTATTCAGCTCGATTGAAGATGCATGCTTTGTAGTGTGCTCAAGGACTCAGATATTCTGTGTAGGCCAGCCACCCCTTCATACAGATTCAACTGTCTCTTTTAACATCACTGATGTGCAGTAATGCAGTTGTGAATGTGTAGCAGTATAGGATCGAGAAGGATCCAGTACTTTATGTCTCAGACAATAAAAAGCAAAGGAAAACAGAACAGGAAAGATCCCAAATTCTGTTTATAATATTATATATTGTTTATAGCCATTTTCTAAATGCTTGATGAAAGAAGCTTTATTCCAGGGATTTTGGGGGAAAGTTTGGCTCAGACCTCAAACGTATTATTTTCACATATTGAATTTTCAGTTATTTTTGAATGTTACACTGAGGCAAAATTCCTCCCAGAAATGCTTCTGTTGAACACAGAGCAGGAACATAAGCATTATGGAATATCTTTTTTTTTTTTTTTCCTCTCTTTGACCTCAGGTTACTCATTAAATTTTTATATCTCACAAATGCATTAATTTTTCGCTAGTTTTCTTGCCCCACAAGTAGAAAATTTCAAGATTCATATGTTGTACACACTATATGACAGCCAGCCAAAGAGCAGGATTTGACTTAGGGCACTGAAATCCTCCAGAGCATAGATGGCACTCTCAAATACCCCTCAAAGCCTGAGTCCTGAGTCAGGGTGGATCCCTTAGTACTTTAAAAGATTTTGTCTCTGCTGAAGTCACTCACAGAAGCGTAAGATTGCTGTTCCTCTTTGACAATATCGCGCTCCAGTGTGAAATTCATCAATGGTGTATTACTCCTATCTCCGTATTCGGTGCTTCTGGACATGAGATATCAGCCAGAGTTGGTGGTACATATTTTAGAATTGCTGTTGTAAGTTTACACTGCAAAGAAGGAACATTCCAAGAAGGAGTGATTTATCGAACCCATTGAAAAATATTCCTCATGCTCCTCCAAGGCAGTTATATCTCCATTTTAATGCCAACAATATTTACCAGTTGGAAGTGAGAGGAAATGAAATTAATTCCTGAGAAACAAGGATCTTTTTTTTCTTTTGTGTGCCTGTTCTGTTAAGCCACTGTCCAGCGCAGCCATGTTAAGCCAGGAATGAGAAAAGTGATCATTCCTCCTGACAGTCATAATCAAACCTTTTGCTGTTTTCTGCAAGAGCTTCCTTGGGTAATAGCGTGGAATTCATGAGAGTGATTTAGCAATGTGGGTAATTATTGCTCTCTAAATTAAAAGAATACGATAAAAGAATCAAATTCACTTCATACATAATCTCTAATGTTTGAACTGTTTGTCTTATTCCCTGTGGATGTATGTTTCGATTTTCCCATTATCCTTGTTTTTCCTTTTTCTTTTTTTTCCCCTCTCCAAAACTGCCTGCTTTTCCCTGAGCAACAGTTGAACATTAATGAAGCTGTAGCATTAGTATTTGTGGAGACTTTGGATCTCGGGTCTCGCAAATAGCAGACATGAAGGCAAGCACCTTGCCACGGCACCATTGTCTTGCTGCTTATTTTTAATTACATCAAAGCTTTGGAAACATGATCCCACAAATGCTTTGTGGGAATAGCGGTGAATGTGCTCATCATGTGAAATCCATAAATTGCTTATAATCCTCTCAAGATGTTAAAAAAAGCATTAAGTAATTGAAGACAGGAAGTCCTCAGTTAATTATTTAGAGGTGTTATCAATGCTTTAAGCAAACTGAAGCATTTTCTGCTATCTCACTGAGTTGAATGCCACAGGGACCTAGGGGCAGCAGCCATCATCTTCTCATATTCTCTAATGCAAACAGCACATGGCAGCTTGTCAATAAAAGACCTTTTTATATCATTTATTACTGAACACTTCCAGTACCCTGTACAGAACAATTTGGATGACAGTTATGGCATTGTTTCACTTTGTGTTACTACTACTTTACAAATGGGCCTGCTAATGCTTTGCAGTGGGGCCAGGCAGAGGGTAAGACTGAGGAAAATAATTAGGGGAATTGTAAAAGAAAGCCAAGAGTGCCCTCTTCAGCAGCAGCACGTGGGTTTATAGAAAAGGTTCTTCTCAACTCCCCCCTTTTAATACACCAAAGTTAATATCCCAAGTAAGAGGCTTTATCAACAGTTTGTAGGATCAATCATTTTTAGGTCAAAATCAAGTGAGATAATGAATGTTTATTTTAGTAGAAGAAACAATAGTATGAATACTTTATGACTGAATAGTTTGAAGTTCTTTCATCTGACCATATTCTCCATTTCAGGGCAATGAAATCTGAAGAGATACCAAAGTGTTGTCGCTGGTCAAGTCTATCTCCATATGCAGCACTGAATCATTAATAATATTTATCTGAAGGAAACTCTCAGGGAGGAAGGGGTTGTGTGGGGCTGTGGTCAGCAATCTGACATCCTCCCGAGTAAAATTCCCACAGCAGGGCCCAGAAGCGTTATCCTGGGAGCTAATTACTGACCTTGCTGGAGCCATACCCACAAATGGAGACAAACAGTATCAGAAGGAATTGATTTAGCTAATAGAACAATGCATTCTTAAAAAACCCCCACTGTTCCACAGCCTTTTGGCAAATGACAAATGCTGCAACAATATAATAGACTGCTTAAGATGACAAAAAAACCCCCCAAATTTAAAAATTCCCCACAATAATAAACCAAAAAAGAAGAGGAGGGGAGAAATATCCTCTAGTGAACAATCAAGTAGAGAAATTAGAAAAGCAAAATGCTGCTTATATTTCAAGATTATCTTACTTGTTATTTTTATTATCAATCACATACATAGATTTGCACAGAATTTTCCAAAGCATGCATAAGACAAGGCGTCTAATGGAAAGCTTTAATAATCGAGATAAAAATCTGCTGTGATTGCTCCATATATGCCTAGAATTTCAGGTATCAGAATTTCACCAATAAATTTAGTGAAACCATGTGGTCTTTTTTTAATGCTCATTTTTCTCTTTAAAGTGTAGTTGTAAATGAGTATTGCTTTATTATGCGTGTTTCCTTTAAAAGTGAACATGACTCCCTTTAGGGGAATTCAAGTAATTTGTTGCCACAGTAATCTTTTCTATCCTGAAATGTTAAATACTTGGCTTTCCTCCATGCCTTTGCCTCTCTGTAGTCTGCAACTGTCATTTTCTCCCTCCTTACTTTTATACACTGTGTTCAGATGATTTCTCTTCTCTTCCAGTTCATGATTAGGTTACAGCAAGGGCTGTCCCTCTGAGTCATCTCTTTATTTTCTCTCCTTCACATCTTGTTCAATTTGTTAAACAGCCTGCATGTCTTCCATTCAGTATTTTACCTTCCTATGTAATTGCTGCTTCTTCTTTCACTCTATTTGTTTGTAATATATTTTAATTAAAATATTTTGGTACGTGGTGTAAGCAAGGATTTGTTTATAAACAAAGACCTTGCACAGGCTTTTTTGTTGCCACAGAATTCCATTTAGACTCAGGAGCTACATCAAAACTACGCTGTTAAGACCACAAAGCCACATGCTTAAAAATCGACCTGTATAATATCTATGAATTGACCTGCATAATCCTAATTCAGCCTCTTCCATGCCAACAGTCTACATTACACAGCAGTAATTCATTTGTTCATAGGGCTGCTGCCTCGTTCAGTCCACAATCTGTGCCCCTTCCAGGGAGGAATAAAACGAATCTCCTGTATGGAGAGCTGCTGCCTCAGCTTTGGCTGTGTTTAGTGGATTAATTCCTTCTGGGAGTCTCAGTCAGATGGGCCTAGTTCTGCTCCTGCCCACAGCTCCCTTCCCTTTCAAGGAGGCAGGAACCTGGGAACTGGAGCACAGCGGGGGAGGCAAGTGGGACAGTGCCAGCCCTGAGGGACCAGATGTGGGTGGCTGAGGGGCTGGTGGCGTGGACTGCCAAAGGGAGTGGCCTGACATCCAGGCCTTTCGTGTTTCCTCAAGCTGTGGTACTGAGGAAGGCACGTCTCGGTCTTTCACAGTTTGGCACAACCACGTGCCTGAGACCTGAATTTCCTGAGCTCTGAGCTGCAGCTGAAGGTGCCAGTTGTGCTTGGATATATAAAGTTTCGCATAACACCAGGTAGTCTGACAGCCAGGGCCCAGGCATCCCAAATGGCTTCCTTGGGAGTTCCAAGGAGATTTTTGGTTCTCTCAGTCTCTTTGAGTTGATATCCTGATTCTGAGAGAGAAGTCATTCTCTTTTAATTTTTTGAGTTTATATTTTTTTTATGGAGTTGGTTGTGGGGCATTTTTTGTTTTGGTACTGTTTTCAGACATTTGGAATGCTCAGCAGGTTGATGTTTAGTAAAGCCTCTGTACACTCTAGGGGTGGACACTACAAGAAAAAGTCTCAAATTACAATTAATCAGGCTGAAGACCTCATGTTGGAGGCAGCTTTAGAAAGAACTGTGCCACAAAGTGAACAAAAGGGGACCTGTTTGTATTGTACAATGTCCTGGCACTCGGATTTCCTAGTTTCTGAGTGTTTAGTTTTGCAATTTTAATATTTTCAGAGAGATTTTTGTGTATAATCTGCTTCTTGTTGTACTTTTTGTATCCTTTACATTCAGGAACACGAACCTTTATTTAATGTATTATGAGGTGTTGGCAAGGGGGTCCTTGAAAACGTGAGAAAGGGATTTTCAGTGTTTGTGCCTGGTGATATCTTAAAGATCAATTTTGAGAAATGTCTGAAAGAGTAGTTTGCCAAAGGTGCTGTGTTGTGGGCTGGAGGGTGCTGTGTGAGGAAGGCTAATCAGCAGTTCAAGCTGAGCTCTAAGGTGAACTCACAGTGGTCTGCATCTTTAGCAATTTAACTACAAGAAGCCTTTAATGGGTGCACAGAATTGGCTATTCTAAAAGCTCAGTATTTTAGCCAAATTGTGAGTACAATTTTATGAGGTTCCCTAAAGTCAACTTCTTAAGCCACAGGCAATTTGATGTGAAATCTGAAGTCCTCGACACACAGCACAAGGATGTTTGAAAATTTCCAAGAAAAAGGCAAAGCAATATATTCTCTTCTCCTCTCATTCAAGGATGTCCAGCACAGAAGGTTTGAGCTGAAAAAAAAGTTTTAAAAATTGCAAGTAATTAAAATTAATATCTTGTAAGGAGGGCTTGGTTGTCAGTGCAGCTTCTAACTGCTTTGTAGCATTTATCCTAAAGTCTTGTATGAAATAGGGAAAAAAATAGAGGGAAAATAGAAATTGGGAAAGTGGCAGGAGTATCCTTGGACTTGTTTGCAATGTAGTAGAAGGTTTCATGTGGAAGTGAGTATTTTATTCTCTTATTATTGCAAATGTATTTGTAATAAATGTCCAAAACATTACAGATTATTCAGCTTTTCCAGTCCAAAACTCTAAGCAATTGCACTTTCAGGTGTTTTTCTGCATTGCAAATGTCACCTAAGTTTTTTTGATTTGAACCTGATTCAAATATATGAGGGATATCTATCCATAGATCTGTTGCAGCATAGACAGCCATTCAGTCTGAATTGTTTTGTTGGGCCTTTTAAATCAGTAAAGGATATATGTCTAAATTAGTGAGAATTCACCATTTCAGTATTGTTCAGGTGTAATACAAGAATAGTTCATACTTTATGTTTGCCAGAAATGCAAAAAAGTTAACTTTAAGTCCAGCAACTCTCCATGCAGAGATACAATTCTTGGAATGATTGATGTCAGCATCTCAGCCTAACCTCTGTTTCCTCTTTCTAGGTCTGCAGCCATACACTAATTACAGCTTTGTGCTTATTGCATGCACATCTGCTGGGTGTGCTTCCAGCCAACCACTTTCAGGTCAAACTTTACAAGCTGCTCCTCATGGTAAGGGAGAAAGTCACTCTTACAGAACTGCAAAGAGATGGTCATACGGGCTTGTATTTTCTGACGGATTAACAAGGTGCACAACTCCACTGTCATCCATCAAGCTATCACGTAGAAATTTACTCAAGAGAATCTGTCTCTCTTGGAGTTTCTGTATCTTGCCACATTCTCTTTACTGCCTGGCACTGCTTTTCTACTTCCTTTTTGTGAAAATTTCCCCAAATTCATCTCTAAGTTCATTGGCTTCATTAACGAAGTTAGAAGATGAATATTTTTTAAAGCACAAATTAATATGCAGAGATACTGGGCATATAAAGGCTGCAGCCTTTGGCCTCGTTCTCCATTAATTTTTACCTTGTCTAATTGGTTGCATTTTTTATAGGATAAATACAGAAAGTGTGTTAAATTCTGTCATCCTCCCTGGCAGTGTCTTAAGTTTTCATTACATTGCTGAAAACTGTAGTACAAGTATGGGAAAAGAAAAAAAAAAACACCTCTGAGTTTCTGTCATAAAATTAAAATAGCGTCATTTTGATTTTTAATAGGGGTATGGCCAAAACCTCATCATATCATAGTCAGCTCAACAGAAGTGGAAATGTACTGGAGTGAACCAGAGGAACCCAATGGACTCATTACTCATTATCGATTATTCCGTGACGGAGAGCAGATTTTCCTGGGTGGCAGTACAGACCTGAATTTCACAGATGTTAACCTGCAGCCTAACAGTAGGTAAGGCATGTTAAAGAGCTCTGGTAACAGGTGAAAGGCCTTGAAAAACATAGGCACTTGTGTTAGTGAAATGTACAAAATATAACCTATTTTGAACAAAAGAAAACTCTCTTACAATATTACTTTATTACTAAAAATTGTTGGAGCACTTTTAGGAGTCTTTCAAATGTTAGAAAGACTTTAATCAGAGGACACCTCTTTGTTTGTTTGTTTGTTTTTGAGAATAGGTCATTCTGATTCAAAGAAGAAAAGCTTGTTGTTGTTGTTGTTGTTGTTGTATGGTTTGTTGGTAGATCAATGGCAGGTACTTTGCCATCATGCAATATACTCTGAAAAATTTCAGGTTTTATATGACAAACAGCACTGCACTTGGCATCTAATGTTCCAGTGCATATTGAATGTGCAGCCTCAAGAGTGACTGCTGGTATTTTTATAGAAGTCATTCTGAAATTTTTTTTGACACTTTTTGAGTCAATACTTCTCTTTCTTATGTAAGCTAATTTGAATATTAGTATTAATATTTAGTATTAGTATTTTAGTTTTGGTATCTAAGGTTCTATGATAATTATTATTCTAAGTTACTTTTCTCATATCAAGAAAACTTAATTGTGAAAATCTTCACTAATGCAGTACTTATAATACTGATTGTATTCACTTTAATTTGGTGAAAATGGAAATGTTCTGTTACTGATATGCCTAAAGCTTCTAACTGCAGTGTCTACTGATCTTTTTGTGTTTGTGCAGATATGTTTACCAGCTGGAAGCCAGCACTTGGGGCGGCAGCAACACTAGTGATAAATATGTTATACAAACACCAGTAGGAACACCAGAGAAAATTCATGTCCCATATAATGTCACAGTAATTGATGCATATTCTATATTTCTAGCTTGGGACGTGCCAGGTAAAAATGTATTTCTATGTAGTACTTTGTAGCAAAATGAAAGGATTGAAAAATTAGTATATCCAGGTAGGCAGCTGAATCATTTTGATATTTTTATTCTTCATATTTGCTTTTAGTGTTTCTGATTTAAATAACCAGTATCTAAAGCTGCTGTGTCCTAGAGACATATTATTTTAATAATATTGACCCAGATGCTTGAAACGGGTATAGTGAGGTTTAGCTGAGCAAAACCCTGTGTGTTTTGGTGTCGTGAACTATTATTAAGTGCAAGTATTAAGGAAAAAAACCCAACAAATTATTAGTTTTCTCTTCTGTTCATACTAACAGGTTTTAGGTTGTGTGACAGAGATCCTGTGCTAGCTTTGACCTGATTGATTAGATTTTACTAGCCCGAGCTCCATAGCATTATGTGGATAGGTTCCCGTGCAGGATAATGGGTCTGCAAAGGCCCAGAAGTATTTTTCCTCCAGTTACTCTTCTCCTGAACATGATCAAGTGGCCTTCACCTGCTATAAAGCTGGGCTAACAAGGAATAATTGAATTATAGTATCTTTTTATAAGAGAAACTATGCAATGTTTCATCAATTACAGATCATAGCTTAAATGATTGGTGCACTTTACTGATGTTATATAAATTATGTGCTGTATTTATTGTGGGACAATGAGAGCCTTACAATGAACAATCTTTTGTCTAGTGTAGTTCATCTCCAACAAGATCTTTTCTAGTTTTTTTCAAGGGTTTTTCTCGTAGATACTGGATTTTTTCAGTTAAAATTACACCAGTTGTTTTAGAAACTTCAGATGTTTGCATATTGCAATAACAGCCATCATTGTTTTATCAGTGAATTAATGGGAGTTTTTAATATCTCCTCTTCCTAATTGTTTAAGATGTTTTATCCTTGCTTAGCAAGGGTCAATTGGCATTAAAAATAAAGTCACCTAGAGAAAGTATTTTGCCTTCAAGACTGGGATTGCAAGTATTGTGGCAGTGCTTAGCAGTGCTCACCCTACCCATTTAAGCAATGATTAATAAATCTATAATACCCTGAGCTGTCAATCTTTTAGTTTTCAGGAGCACAAAATCCATTATAGAAATGCTATAATATATGAAAAAGATTAAAATCTTAAATTAAACTATTCCCCCTACTGCCTGAAAGGATTTAGAACCCTGCAGAAGGCAGGTGAATTCAAATGGCACATAATCTACAGTTGGTTTTACTGGAAAGTGACTCATGCTGTATTATAGTTTTGATAATAAATATAATTTAAGGTACAAAATATTCAGCAACATTATAAATAGATTTAAAACATAAGAATGTATTGGAATATCATAGGCTGTGAAGAGTGGGGTGTTTCCCAGAAACCTTGTCCTTGTTCTAGACCTTTTCCAGCTGCTTAAATTCCTGTTACTCAGAGTAGGCTGCAAGTCTGCCTTGTAGGAGAACCAGGCTCTGTGTAGTACATTTGGTTGTGTTGCAATTAAGATTATGCATACAAAGGTCTGTCTGTTCCTGAAACCACACAGTCAGAGGGATGAGGAGGAGGCTGGACAGTATGGATCTGCAGAAGATGCAGGGTTGATGTATTCACACATCTGTAGAAATCATTCTCCTCAGATGGGAAAGGAACATGTTCTTCCTTCCACATATTGGGGCACACGCTGAACACTTATCTCACTTCTAGGGATATTTGATAACTTAGACCCTTCCTCCTTGCCTTCTTGTTATGGGGCTAATTATTTAGGTTTTATAAATACGAAGAGGGGATTTTCATACTGTGCTGAGTATGACAATATGCTGTTGGGTATTGTCCTGGTTTCAGCTAGAACGGAGTTCATTCTCTTCCTAGTTAAGAAAAAGATAGGAAAGCAAATCTTGCTGTTCCTTTTATTATAGCACTTCGGGGCCACTAGCTGATCTTATAAGAATGGGGAGTACTAACAGCAGAGAAATGTTACTGAATGTTACTAAAAGCTACAATGCTACTAATGCTGCTAAAACCTGTGGGCAGAAGCATAGTTCTATGCAGAAGCTAGGAAACTAATTATTGACCCTTCATAATCCTGCTTTGTGCTCAGTCTGAGGTCCTTTGTCCTTCTAGAGTTATTATTTTTTCCTTAAGACTGCAGAGGATGCAGGTGGAGGTCTATTCTGGAAGTTGTGATCTTCTGGAATAGCATAGATGCCATTAACATGTCGTGTCATACAGGTGTCTGGGGTCACATGCATCCCCAGCTTGGTAGGATTAGACTAAAGTGTCTACTGCTTCTTATCTTTATTTATGTACACTTACTAAGAGTAACTATTTTTCTTTTTTTCTGCTCTATTTCTTTTCTGTGCATAAATCCTTGTCTCACAATAGGCTATATTGAGGCACCATGGGTTTTCCTTATAAAATTAGAATGCACCTTCACTTATAAGGATTGTCAGGCTTGGCAGTCACTCTTGGACAAAACTGTTCTTTTCACTGGTATAGACTCGATGTCAAAAACAGTGCTTTTAATTAACAAGGTTTGGATGAGAAGGTACTTGCTCATAGTGTCTTCCTGTCTGTGGATATCAGGGCTGCTTTGGCATTCTGTCTTATCTGCTGTAATAAATTTGGATCAAATAATCACCCTCAGGATTAATTATGGACACATCCTATTACACAGACCTTCCTTTTGGATGGTTTAATTATAATGTTTCAGCATCTGTAATATATCTAAATCTTGTAAGACTTTATAGATATGTAGCATTTCAAAACTCCTGACTTCGCTAAAGAGCAAGGTGGCCCAGTAGTGGTTAAAGTGATGGATTCAGAAGAAAATACTTGACACACCTCACTCACTGTGGAAAATAGGGCTTTATACTCCGAAATAGGGATTCCATTATCTTGTGTGGCATTGCCTCAGTGCACAGACCTCAGAGGTAGGGTACATTTCACTGATATGCTATGGAAGGATATGTTACAATTATTGTAGAATAACTATTGGTGAGAGGAGGAGAGAGAGGAGAGAGGCAGAAGAGCCAAATGTTCAAAAAAACTCCACCACATAATTTCCCCAATGTATATCCATGAATGTTATTGATAGGTAGGCAGGTAGCCATGCTGCATTCCAGCTTATTGACAACCCCACTGGTCCTCACTGGGGACCTGATTGTTCTGGGTGTCTTTAGTTGTTGCTGCTGGTAACTTGAAAGCTGAATATGCTCAAACTGGGATCCTGTCCTCTGGTCCTAGGATACGTGCTTCATATGGTAATGATCATCTGGATATAAATATTTTCTTCTTCATCATGTTATAACACTCTATCCTCCTCTAGGTTTGCTTAGAATTTCATTTAGAATGACAGTTGTGTAAAATCTGGATTCTGACTTTAATCTTCTTGGGATCAAACATGGAATTTGAATACCACGTATTTGTCACAGCTTCCCCAACTCACCTGGTTTCTTGCAGAGTAGCAAATGGGACTTTTGATAAGCCAGTGTGACATTCTCTCATTTTTGGTATTTTTTGAGTAAATTATTGTTTGCTCCACTTCACTGTAGGACAAGATTTTCAAGCCCAATATCCAAAGTTCTGCATCCTGCAAACAGTCAGCATCTCCAGCTGTTACTGTTTCCAGTCTTGGTGGGAATACTTGATGCAACCAGATTGAGACATACAGATATTTGAAGCATAATGTAAATAGTTAATCTCAGGAAGCCAAATAGATTGTTTTGTTTTGTGAATTTAAATATTAGAATATACCTTTAAAACATATGATGTTCCTGTTTCAGTATATGTTTCCTATAAGTGAAAAAGGTTAACTATTTTGCTTTAATTGTGATTGAATTTCACATCATAGTAAACAATTCTTCAGCAATTAACTTCAAACAGATTCTGGGTGACCAGTCTGTAAGTCTGTGGCTTTTTACCCCCAATTTTAAGCATCTTGTGCTGCAAATTCTATTTTTGACCTAGCCTAGTTTTGAAGTACACAGAGCCGTCAAACCTAATTTGCAGAGTTTTAGCACAGAATTGTTCATTAAATGTTATCCAAATATGCCCACAAAAACCCAGGGTTTCATTTGATTGATTTGTCCCATTGCAAAATGTGCACCTGCTGTGAAATGAAGTCGCAGAGAAAAAAAAAGGGGAATAATTTAACTTTTTTATTTGTAAAGATAATCAGGGTTTTTCTGATTACATCTTAACTTCATAAATGTTAAATAACCTATCAGCATCTAGTTGTTGTAAATTATGAAAAAGAGTATTGCTGGGAATATTAACCAACTAAATCCTTGTTCTTTAGTGAACATGAAAATCTGTTATGGCAGGTTGTCATTGTGCTCATGGTAACTTTGACACCAAATAACAAAACTGCCATTTGCATTTAGGGTAAATTGGTTCACTTGTGCTTTTACGGTTCCTTTTATTCTGACATAAATTTATGAACTCTGGAACTAACCAAGTCGTGTGGTTTCCCAGATGACTTTAACAAATATGCCCATTTCATTTCCTTCAGTCATCAGAGCACACAAGGTAGTGGTTTCAGACTGGCTGCAGATGCTGAAGGCTGTTCTGAAAAAAAAGGGGTTTTTTACAAGTTTCTGTGTTGTAAGAGTATATATTATAATTTTTCAGATTAGGAAGTGATCCTTTGATCTTCGTAGTCAATGAATTTGATCAATGTGTAGAAGGATTCCACTGGACATTGGAATTTTTCAGGATGCATATGTGATTTTATTTACAATTTCATTTTCACTTCTTGAGAGTATTTTTTCTCTTGAGCATATTTATTACTGGTATCATTCCTAATATAGTGCAACTTCTAGCAGAATTTTAAGATTTTGTTTCAGGTGTGAGGTGGTGTTTTTTTTAATAATTTCTGATATGAACCGAACACTGTCCAACATTGTTGGATAGGTCATTTGAAATTTTCATATTTTGAAATAGGTGTCCTTTGCTGAATACTGATGGCTGGATTCAGCTGTCCTTGTTTGTATTTCATCTTCCTTGGGAAATCAAGCATTGTGAATAGTTTCAATTTCAAAGGTTTCTGGTGATTTTTGCCTAGAATAAATGCACTGATCAGATGCAATAAACTGAATTATATCATTCTCATAAAGGAATGGGTTTTTCTGGCTGAAATATCTGGTCAGTTTTCAGGACTGGAGAAAAAGGGGACCTTAACTAGGAGATTAAAAAAAGGTTTCTATTGGTGTGCTCTGTACCATTTCAAACTCTTTCAGATATTCTGTTGTTCCCTTTACAGACCCTTCACTTATAGGGTGGAAATACTACTGCCACTACTGCTAATAGTAATAATAATTATTTATCTTTAACAATATATTTTTAATTACTGGAAAAATTTTACACTGCAAACTCAAGTGCACTCTTCTGGAGCATTTATATATATCTGGAACACTTCCATATATCAGGCAAAAAATAATTTTCTTTGATGCAAAACCAATCTACCTCAAGATCACCTCTCAGAGGTTTACTCTGTAACATCGTCCTTGATTTACAAAGTCGTATTTCTGTTATTCCATTCCTAATGATTAGATCTTGGTATTTTTCTTGTAACTTTTACACTGAAGAAGGAAAATTTTACAGAGGAATTTTTGCATTTTTTGTCTCCTTCTCCCTTCACCTCTTCCAACAACTCCTAACATCTTTGTTCTTCCTGTAAGCTGAGCAATTGAATAAGATTGAAGTCATGCCTCTACTTCAGGGCTATTTTTCAGCTTTTTAGTGTAATGGCATTTTCTTTGTCTAGCATCTAGTCAGGTAGCAGAATGTTATTTCTTTGGGATTTTTATATTCTCTTTTTCTTATGAGAATTGTAAAAACATGGTGTTTCAAAGATTCTTCTGATCTTTCAAAGTACATCAGTTGTTCATAATACCACAAATAAATTTGAAATCTCCGATTTGTTGCAAACTTTTGTTTTTTAGTTATATATATTCACATACATACCTAGTTAAAAAAACCCATCTAACAGATGCACAACAGTGGAAAAAAAAAATGTTCTTTGTAGCTTCAGGGTAATAGTATCAACGTAGATGCTTTATCAGAAAAGGACCAAAATTGTAATTAGGAGAAAAAGCTGACTTGTTTTCCAGAGTTACAAATGGAAAGATTCTCAAGGTCTGGACAAGTCTCAGAACTGCTCACAGGCATCTGGTCCTTTTTGCAGTCACAAAGACATCTCTGTGACATCTAAAGTAGGTGTTGTGTTGAAAGAGAAATGTGCTTTTACTAATCAGATATATCTTGACTCATCTCAGAAAGGAACCTTGTCTAGGCTGTACTTTGTCCTTTCTTAAGGCTGTTCCTTATGTGACTGCAGAATGAAGGAAACACACTTAATACAAACTCTTCTTTGGTCGTTGTCTTGGTTTCATGAAATTGCTGCTGTCTGCACAGACCAATCTACAGTGGACAAAAATTAAAAAGCCTACAGCCCATTGTCTAATAAAAAATACTGCCTGAGGAAATCAAAAATCGAACAAAACCACCAACCAGTCAACCAAAACTCTTAGAGACACCATGTGGAAGAAGAAAAAGGAATATCCAGGAACATCTGCCTATTTTTTCTGAAGGGATGGTGTATGGCTTAGCTTGTTCTTCTGAAGAAACTGAGTTTTTCAGCTTCTCAAGAAAACTAGAAAATTAAGCACTGACAGCATGGGAATAGAAATAGATGGGGAAAATGTGTGAATTCAAATACTAAAAAACGAGAGGGCTTTTTTAAACAAAAACTGAACAGGTTGTTTTTACATCATTTCAAATTATATGTTTCTTGGCTCAAGCTATTGTATTGTACTCTACTGCTGAAGCAGGCTAAGAACCTACACTCAGCTACTGCTGTTGGGCTAAAAAGGCATAATTTGCTGAATGGTTGCAATTCACTTGTTTGATCATATGACTATTCAAACAGCAGTGCTTAGTAGCTGTTACTCCTCCGAAATACATAAAACCTGTCTGGTTCCAAGTCATAAGGTCAATCTTCCCAGAAGTGGCAATTGCAAAATAGGCATTGACTGAATTGAATTTTGATTCTTACCTAAGAACCATAATGTCTGTCTTCCACTTATAATCTGCAGATGGATCTGTTTCAGTTTATATTTAAATGATTGTAGTTTTCAGAAGAGGCAGTGGGGAAAACCTCCAGAGGGGGCTTACATTTAAAATTGCATGTGATGAATGGCTCTTTGAAGTTGTCCTGCACTGTTGTTAGTGTTTCACATAATCACTGGTTCCTCTCTGTTTCACAACAGGGATATTCATTGTCAATGTGCCTTTGGAATACAACATCCTACTAAATGCGAGCAGTCCCACTCTGCTGGTGAAGCCGGTAGGACGCGCGCATTTTGCCTTTGTCGATGGCCTGGATCCCTACACCCCGTATGAGATAAGAATACAAGCCTGCCAGAGTGGTAAGGCAATTTAAAACACTCATCTATGTGACTGGAAGGGATTTTTCCAGGTAGATTCAACTCTGCAAAACAGATTAAATTCTTTTATGGTGGAGTCAAATGTTTCCCTAGTAAAAAGAAAGCCTAGCACTGAATGAAGGATTAAATATTTCTCCATGTATCATGTACGTACTTCTCCATGTATCATGAATATATCAAATGGAGGTTTAAAATATCTATTTTAGATTATATGTGCCACTTTATTAAAAGCTTTTCACAAACAGCTTAAAGATCTTTGAAAATGGATGTACAGAACTACATCAGTTCTGTAACTACTCAACAACAGGAAGTGGTGATCATAAAGACAGAAGGGAAGAGTCCAAAAATTAGAAATTCCCTGATTTTAATGGAAATTTTCAAAAAATCTGTTGAAATAAATATTTCTAAAATGACAATTTTGAACCAATTTGCTCCTCACTCTCACTGCCGAAAATCAGGAGTAATTCCTCGGTAGAGTTGAGGCAATTTAAATGAGTATTTAACAATGAAATGAGGTGAAATGAGACACCATCTCCACCAGCAGCTTCTTTACTTGACATTCGTTTGCTTTTAGTGTATTTTTTTGTTGAGGAAAAAGCTCTTATACCTACACAAAGTGTTTTTGTAGGTGGGTGTGGAGTGGGTGGTCAAACATATTCAAGAACTGCTGAAGCACCTCCCAGAGAACTGAGCCCACCTGTCGTTAAAGCAATTGGACCTGCACTCATAGAAGTGAAATGGGCACCACCCAGGAAACCAAATGGCATCATTACTAACTACTTTATCTACAGGTAAATGCCCTTATCACCTCAGATTCCTAGTACTACTTAGCGGCTCCTTTCGTAATTCCTTGAGTTTTTGTGAGGTGAAAAAAGGTGTAGAAGTACATGAAAAAATATATATTAGCTTTCAAATGCTAAGATAAGAAGCTGATCTATGGATGGCCATGTTGGGAATAAGAACTCAAACAAGAACCACCTTCCTGAAATACAAATTACAAAAATCATGTGAAAGTACATTTTAAAAATTCAAGGGAACAAAAAAAAAAATCTTTGAAAAAGTTTGTAGGATAGACACTTGTACTGTGCTCACCCAGACCACTAGGTACAAACTTCAATCTTCTCTGATAGACAGTTGAGAATTTTCTAATGGAAACAGGACTAATTCAGCAAATCTGAGTCTTTTAAAAGCAGAAAAAGGTATCTAGGTTCCTAAACCAGATCAGTTTACCAAGATAATTTATGTTCCTAAGTAAGTAATCTGGACAGTGATTACAGTGCATCTGTTTATGTACCTTGGTGTTTGTATTCATCTGCCCTGTGTAGGTTGTTGACTGATGCATTCTCACTTCCTGTGAGGAGTTTCCTAAGCCCTGTGTGAGGATTTTTCTGTACAGATAGCTGTGTTTAGGGCAGCATTAAACTAGCAGAGCACCAATCTCTGCTGTGCCTGTTGACCCTTGGTTAAAAGGTCGCTGAAGCGACCTTCTTGAGTGGCTTCAGAAGTCAGAGAATATAAAACTCATGCCATATATTTGAGAGGGATTTAAACTCAGAAGTTCCCGGGTTTTCCAGCTCTTAAGTATATGTGGCAAACACATGCTGGGCTGATCCTAGCCTCCCACAAAGGGTTTGGGGCTTTTTATTTTATTAAAGGTGTGACTGAGAAGATGAGAATCCAGTTGCCTTTTGGAATCCTCAATGACAATTAATATAAATTCACGTCTGCCTTAAAGATGTTAGTGGTCTATAAAAATTCCTGCTGTCTTGAAATGCCCTTTTGTTTGCCTTTTTTTAATTGTCTGATGAAAACCCCCAAGTCCTTCCCCTGCGTAAAGAGGAATGAAGTGCATGTTATAGCCCAAGACATGTCTTCACTCTGTTGGTTTTGTAAATAAAGCTGATGATTACCCCTGCTATTCCATGGCAACCATAGAAAGGGAAAACAGGAAATATAATGCAGAAAGCCTGCTTCAGTGAAAAATACTGTAAATTGAATTTGACAGCATTTGATGGCATTTGATTATTCTAGTCACAGCCAAACAATGATATAAAGAGTAATATGAAACAGAATGTGTTACTGCCTAGCAGACTCAAAAGCAATAAACCTTCCTCCAATGTGACACAATCACTTCACAATCATAATTGTAGCCTGTTTGATACCTCTGAGTACAGCAGAAGGGCACTGACTGACATAGATACATTTTGTTTTTTATTTAAAGTGAAATGAAAATGGCGCACTGGGGCTCCAGATACAATCGGTATATTCACCTACATAGGCATGAATCACTTGGCAGTTATTTCAGCTGAAGTTTAAATGTGCTTAGACAACAACAATATCAAATCTTTCTCAGATAGCTGCAAAAAATCAGAAATGGGATGTAAGCACATAGTTCTTTTTCATTTTGTAGCCACACATGGCCTTACATTGTTATAGCAGCAAGACTGCAGTATTTCTATGGGAGGTTATGGAATGTAATTTCTTCTTCGGCATGTGCCTCTTCCTTACTGCATCGCCACCAAAAAAAATTCATTTAACTCAAAACCTGGAATGCCTGGGGACCTAGTGTGCGTGCAGATCTCTGCACTAAAGTGGCAGGACTTGTGCTTTCCCCTAGCATCATAAAACTACTCCCAAGTTTGCAGCCATTTTGCTAGAAACCAAAAATTTAAAATGTTATTTTATGATAGAGGAGACTGTGATTTTTTTTTTATTATTCATAAAGCAGCTTTGAACACAGATCTGAGGCTTTTAAAATTTTCTAGCAAGGACCACAACTTAGATGAGCCTGTGAATGAGAAAAGATCTGGTTCATGAGATAATCATCTAATCTAGTTCTGTTCCCATTCATCATGACATCACTCTGCCAACCACAGAAGTCACTACCCTGAAAAAATAATATTATGAAAACAGATTATATATATTTTTGCTGCATTTTAGTAAGTTATAGGTCACATGAGCTAATGGAACAGGATGCACTCTGTAGGAGGCAAATAAGATGGCCCTTGCAGACATATTGCCTGTAAAATTAGAAGTATTTTGGTTGGTAACTTCTTTAAGGGTGTGTCTGAATTTTTCTGTCAAACTGTCTTTGTCTTGCCCAATAAGATTATATTATTTAGTATATATTTGTGAGGTTGAAATGTAGCTCTCGTTAGCTGAGCTGTCCTGTTGGTGAAAATGTAGCAGAAAAATCATGAGGCAATTTGAGACAGAAGACATGTCTCGGTGGCTGTCGTGACTTGCAGTGGAGAGGCTTCCAGGCTGACTCTTAATGATTAATTCATTGCTTAACCGAATACCCTTAACCATGAGTTGTACCCAAGACAGCCTCCAAGGAACATATGTTACTGGATGGTTTAATGTAGGAATCCCTATGGATGGTTATGCCATTGAATACAAGAATTCCTGAAGGCTCTTATTTATACCTGCAATTGATCTAATAGCCCATCTTAGCTAGTATATTACATGCAAGAACTTCAAATTCCTTCTTTTTTTTTTTTTTTTGCATCAGAACTCATGTTTAAAAAAAAACCCAAAAACACGAAAGCTACATTAGTGTAGATTTGTTGAATACAAATGTAAGTGAGGTTTCTTTGTGTAATTAAATGTGAAACTGCAGTGGGAGAGCATTGCTAATGTTGCATTGTTCCCCCACATTTGACAGCGTGATTCCCCAATTGTTTGAATTTTACCCCAAGACTTCTCAGTGTTCCTAAAAATAAGTCACTACCACTCTGGTAAGTAAAGCAGCAGGCACTGCTAAAAGATGTAATTTAGTTGTATGGTGAAAATTAAACTTGTGAGGAAAATTCGAGGTTTGACCCTCGAGACCTCGGGGATTCGCCGTCGCCACACACACGGGGAAGCCGAGGGGCGAGCGCTGCAGTCGGCGTTGCTGCAGCACAGCTCTGGAGTTATCTGTCACAAAGGAGATTACCTCCTCCTTCTTATGTCACTCGCCTCAGATTGGCACTGGGGCAGGGAGAATTTGCCCTTATAAAAATAACTATCTGAACAGCTTCGAAATGCATGTAAGCAGCAAATCAGACTATGCAGATTAAGAGACGGCTTCCAGCTCTTGGAAATGTTATTCTCCTTTGCAGCTCATTGTACACAAGAAATACTTCCAGTTAAATGAGCAGCTGAATCTTAAATCTTAAGACGATTGAAATGATTACAGATTGTTCAACCACTTCTGTTCAAAGTTTATTCATACATGAAGATATTCTGGGTTTTAGCACTACAGATGGAACCATTTACCTAACCATAAGTTTCATTCATTAAATATTCAGCAGTAATAAGATCTAAATACTTAACCAGGCTACATTGTGCAGCTTTGCCTGTGAATCAGCTTACAGTTGGTGGCACATTTGATCATTCAGTGTGAAAAAACTGTTTATCACAGAGTTTGGAATATTTGTAAAACATAAAATTTATGTATTCATTTGAGTCCCATACTGTTTGGTCAGCAAGACACATTAAATGTGACTTTCTTGCATTAAAATGTACTCTCTTTTCCCTTATTTACGGAGATTTTTTTAGACATGTTTTTGGGTACACAGAGAAGAGACTATATTTTTAGGTGCAGGAGAAAGGCATGGTAATGATTCACCTTTCAAAATGACATGTCTTGCGTTGCGTCAGTGAGCAGCATCCGAGGGNTAACCCTTGTAAACTAAACAGTGTCCATATAATCTGCTAATCTCAGAATCTAGCAAAACTTATTTAGTTTCATATGAGAAAAAAATGTCTTTGTTCCTGCCTTATATATGCATATCCACAAAGAAATAATAAATAGCTGTGTACACACTTGCATTCGTTATGTTTTTCATATTTGCATGTTAATACCTGGGAATATATTCTTACAAGCAGCTAAAATTATCAGTTTTAAAAAATCAATGCTTTTTTATTTTTAAATTAATTCCTGGTTTGACCTAACAAGATAAAATCCAACAGCATTCTTTGAAATACAGATTTTCTCTTGCCAAAGAAATGTTCTTCAGCTTTTGTGTGTGTGTAGTGATGATGACACCCAGGAGCCAGACAAACCAAATTTACTTCTGCAAATTTGCCCTACTTGCAATAAAAGTGGCAGATGATGTAATTTGGATTTTTCTTGTTGGCATGGAGGGTGAAAGTGCTTTTATGTTCTGCAAAAGCCAAGGTTCCTTTGAAGAGTAGGGGAAATACTTAAATTCATGTGTAGTACAGCTCAACCATCACTGAGATTTATCACAGTGTTTAAATGTAACCAACTTAATTTCACACAAACATTTTTATGCCAAGTGAAAGAATTGATTTGATAAGTCTGTTTTGAAGATGAGTGCTCAGCTTATTAAAACTGTTGTAAAGTTTATAGAAGGGGCCATATTACAAATGGGCCGAGGATCATCTGGTATCTCTGATACCCAAATGTCACCAGGTGTAAGGCAAGCATATCTGCAGTAGTAATGCTATATATATACATATATATGTAAATGTGTGTCTGTGTATACATATATATACATATATGTACATATGTACAAAAAGAAAAACCCATTGTGCCAAAAACCAGTAAAGTGAATTTTCTTCCTATATCTTAGGTTTGCATTTTTAAACAAAAATAGTGTTGGAAAAAATACGTCATTCATTACAGAAAACACCATGTGTGACATTTTAATGAGGTGTGGTGGTGGCACTGCAAATTCAGCTAAGTTTATGCACAAGGGACTACTTATTCAATTTGCAAGAAAAAATGGGATATTTAATGTGAGCAAAACAGATTTTGAAAGTGCACAGCTTTAGTTTTAAGGGCATGATAGAATATTTATCCCTTATTCACTAGGTATCATTTTACTCCAGTAAGTTGGTCACAAGTTTTCCATAAATGAGGGATTCTGAGGTGAGTACCTCTGTAAACAGATTGATTTTCAGAAATGCCGAAAACTTGCACCCATATTGTGATTCAAGTAATTACTTAGCAACTACAGATTGATTTAAAATTTCATGTTCTAAGTTTTGAAAGTCTCATGTGTGGTGTGTTCTATCCTAGAAGGACAACATACTGTTGAGTTGCTACTCTGCTGCCCTGGACTGTGACAGCACACTTGTTTGCCATGGTTTATAGTGTTCTTCTAGATAAAGGAGATTACTTGGTTGCCTCAAAAATCTCTTCTTCACTACATAGCACCTAACACAAGTTCAGAGAAATGCTTTTAAGATGCAAAGATAGGTAGTCAGTTGCTTGTGTGTATGTAACATACGAAAATAACCTGTATTTTTCTGAGATACGAGTTGAGCTTGAAACTTTAGGATCAACTATTATGGCACTGCTAGAGCTATTTTCTATTTTAAACACACTCCTTTTGATTTAATTCCAGACGTCCTGTGGGCAGTCAAGAAGAGCTGCTTTTGTTCATCTGGACTGAAGGACCTTTGGAATTCATTGATGCATCCGATGCTCTCCAGCCTTTCACTCTCTACGAGTATCGTGCCAGATCTCAGAATTCTGTGGGCTCTGTGGACAGCCTGTGGGCTTCAACCCAGACCCTGGAGGCTTCCCCGTGGGGCATGGGAGCCCCTTGGGCACAAGCCACCAGCGCGTACTCGGTGCGGTTGAACTGGACCCAGCCGGTCTCTCCCAACGGTGTCATATCTCTGTACCGAGTAGTCTACCAAGAAAAACACAGCGACCCGACATTTAGCACCCCAGCTGTCACAGCACTCACTGTAATGGTAAGAACTGGACCACAAAACCATTTTTAAGACGTTTTTTCTCTGCTTTGATCTCTGTTGTATGTTAAAATCTCCCTTAATACTAGTTAGAAAAGTGGGGTTTCCAATTACCCGTCGTTTTGTTGGTTTAAGTTTTGTGTTTGGCCCAATGCAGGCTGAAACATCTCAGGTTAATATTGGATTTCTGGTAGAGGGAAGCAGATTACTCAAAAGCATGGGTGTGGTATGTGTGGAGGAATTAAGCACATGCATGTCAGCCTTGCTCTGAAAATACTGTCCTGAACTTTTTGTCTGACTGACAAAATAGTTTCACAGGACCTGCACAAAGAACAGCAATATCACTCCTCCTTGTATAGAATTCTATTTTTTAATTTCAGTTGGAATCATAAAGTGAATGAATTAATTAGTAATTACATAGTTCATATATGCAACCCATTTGGATGTTCAACTCATAATTCATCAGTAATAAAAGCAGTTCCACTTTTATTTCCATTTCACGTACTTATATTAGAATGGTACTTTGCACTGCTGGTCTGTCTTTCCCTTCCCTTTTTTTCCTGTTTCTATTCAGTGTGTGAAGGGACAGATTTGGGAAAGAGCATTGTTTTGTGAACTGACTAACAACATTGTGTAAACCAGTGGCAGAAATGGTTGTGTTTTGTGCATTTACCACTGCCCCCCGCACCCCCCCATTATATTGCATTCTAGTCTTTCTATAGTGAGACAGCTTAAAGACGATTGGACTGAACTGTTGTATATTAGGACATCTGGTGTACTTGGTTGTCTTCTGAAAATAAATTTTAAAAGTTTAAGGAGGTTGTAATAAAGTTTGGTTTCCTCAGCAGTGCCACCTCAAGTTCATAAACCTAGAATTTTCCCAAAATTATCTTCATGGTCCATGTTAGTATTGAATAACACCAGAAATCCCTGAAATTCTTTATTATCCCAATTTTGAAGTATGTGGATGACAATTCAAGTAGGATCCTAAAAAGCTTTCCCTGGAATACCTGGTAGTAACCTTTGAGTTATTTCCTCAGATAAATCTCTACATGACATGGTGGAAGAAGTTTCCAGTTTGGTAATCTTACATACCCTTGATCATAGGGTTTCAGAGCAGTTTTGTGTCTAGCTCCCTAAATGGATTAAGTTTGTAATATATATTTTTTCTGAAAAGGAGAACAGATCCTGAACTGAGTTATAGAAATAATATATACTTTTGTCTTCTGAAACAGTTGCAGTCACATTGGACAGCATGTCAGGCTTAAAAAAGTAGATTGGGAACATAAAGTTCAATGGCATTTTGGTACTTAGCTCCCTTAACTTCTTTTAAGAAAAATTACAACCATTATAATTGTCATGATGCACCTAAGATTTTAAAACCAGTGAAAACCAGGGCTTCTCCTGGTTCTGCTTCAGCAGCATGCAATGTGTTGCTGAGCATCAGAACTGACCTGGCTGGTCATGTATTCCAATGTCTTCTAAGCATGCCAACAACAACAGAAAATGTCCAAGATGGTTGTACTGTGGGAAATAAATGCTACCAAAATGGTATTTTAAATAATGTTGCTACACTGTGTTTCTTTAAGAGTATCAGTTAAAAGCCTTTTAGATTAACAAGCTATTATTTACTGAATTAGTATTTTCCTGGCTCCAAAATCCTTTATTTTCCCCAAACACTATCCTGAATCAAAATGACACTCTGGCAGCATATGTATAGCTGTTCTACTAGCATTGCAGCAAAGCTGGCTTGCATGGTTTTGCTACTGTCCTTTGTCTTGAACATGGGCCAATTATGGTATCTGCTACCCATTTTATTTAAAATATTATACATTTTAAATAATGTTGCTACACTGTGTTTCTTTAAGAGTATCAGTTAAAAGCCTTTTAGATTAACAAGCTATTATTTACTGAATTAGTATTTTCCTGGCTCCAAAATCCTTTATTTTCCCCAAACACTATCCTGAATCAAAATGACACTCTGGCAGCATATGTATAGCTGTTCTACTAGCATTGCAGCAAAGCTGGCTTGCATGGTTTTGCTACTGTCCTTTGTCTTGAACATGGTCCAATTATGGTATCTGCTACCCATTTTATTTAAAATATTATACTACCCTTTGGGGACAAATCGTTTGCACATCTCCTCCATCTCCTTCATCAGTCGCACTCACTTTAAGCTGTTGCAGCTGCATTAACTGAGTAGAATTGTTGCTGATTTATACCAAGGATCTGAGATCTGAATCCTACCTCTTCTGAATATAGCAGAACAGCTAAAGCTTTGAATCAAAGATATTGACATAAAGTGCATGGAGTCATATCATCAAAGATATCTACAGGAGGTTAGGTCAATTATCCCAGCAGGCAAAAACCTGGACGCAACTTTCAAAGTTATAAATGCTTAAAAATAGAATTGTATCATGAAATTGGTGATATACCCTTAACTCTAGCTTTGTGAATCAGATACTTTAATTAAAATGTAACTTTATTGAAGGAACTAGAATTCCAATGATTAAACTCCTGCCCCTTTAAAATACAGCCTTCATGGGTACTGGGCTAAATCATTTAATCTCCTAAAGCATCTCTATTGGAGCTCCCTCGTGGGATATGCCATTAGTCATTCTCTCTCACAAGCTTCCATGTTACAAGTAAGACTTAAAGTATTAAGAAAGCAATGAGTTTGGTCCTTTATTTAATCTGTTAGACTCCATTCTTATCCCATTAGATTATTCCAGAAAAAAAACCCCAACGAAAAACAGTACTAGAATCATAGTGGCTGATCCCACCCCTGTGCTTGTCGGTTGCACCCTGGTTTCCTGTCCCGGGACATAAAACTTGACCAAACGTAGAGGAGAAATACAATCCTTGTGACACTGCAGGACACAAATTAAGCTTTTGCTGATGTCCCTGCAGATGTTCTGATATGACAGCTTCATTTCCATCCATTTCAGAGCCAAATGAAAAGCATCTTCTGAGTTTTCAAACAACTTAACAGACTTACCTTCCCCAAACCCAGATATTTACTCCCCATTAATATGTATTCGAGTTAATATGTCAAAGGTATGGCTCTCTGATACCTTAAGGTTATCACTGACCCCTTGGCATTTTACACTCCTGTGGAGATAAAAATGAGAACTCAATTCTCAGAGCAAAAGCTGCTACCCCTGAAATGAAAGGAGTGTGTCCTGCACCTTTAGAAGCAAGTGACATACACGAGCCATTTTGATGCTTCACAGTTAAAGACCAGTGTCACCCATTTCCTTAGCTTGCTTGGCCAGGAGCGTAGTGACAGATGTTAGGTGACAGCGAGTTAGACCGACATTCTGGTTTATTTGCAGAGCAAAGTCAAGTCAAGACCGGTTACAGCAGCACAAGTGTCTCCCACAACGTCTTTGCAGTTCATTTTAACCCTCTAAAGCAAGAATCGTATTTAGGGTCTTGACAGCATTAACATGAGACAGATGTGTTTATAGGGGAATGGATTGGCAGTAGGTTCTCATTCACAGAAATCTACATAAAGTGACTAGATTGTCAAAGCAAGCTTCTCACTCTTGTGAACTTAGGACTTCAGCTTGTGAACAGAGAACCCAGAGCTGATTTCATTATAAAGCCAATGAGTGCCTGCCAAATGTCATCAAAGCATCACAGCTCTTTAATTGCTGTATTCCAAATGTTGCTGTGAGGTGGAATTGTGGGTAGGTTTGGACATTTCTTGATGGATGCATTGTGGGTGTGTAATGCTGTTTTTCCCATGACAATTATATCAAGTGTTTGGTTGTTTATTGGGAGCTGGAGAATTCAAAGCCAGGAAGATGAGTAAAAAATGTCAAAAATATGTAGCTGTTAGAAAACACTTGGAGAAAGAAAAGCATCCAGAGATGAGGGTTAAAAAGGAAAACTGCTGCTATGCGCAGTGCCCCCCAATTATTATTATTATGTACGATCAAGGTCTCAGTGTGTTAAATTCACCTCAGCCAAGTGTAGATCAAAGTGCAATGTGCTTGTTAGAGGATGCAAGAGATATGTGTAAGCATTATAGGCCTTATTCCTGGGAAATATGCACCTATGCACAGGTCTTCTCACAATGTGTTTTGCAATGTGAGGCTCTCAGGCCAAATTTATCCTTAAAGGCTTTTTTCTGGCAGAACCATGCCAGCTTGGGGTGAAAAAATTAACACATCTCTTAGCTGCTATCACTGGCCCCCTCTCAGGCCAAATTTATCCTTAAAGGCTTTTTTCTGGCAGAACCATGCCAGCTTGGGGTGAAAAAATTAACACATCTCTTAGCTGCTATCACTGGCCCCCTCTCAGGCCAAATTTATCCTTAAAGGCTTTTTTCTGGCAGAACCATGCCAGCTTGGGGTGAAAAAAATTAACGCATCTCTTAGCTGCTATCACTGCCCCAGCAAAGCCTCTGGTTTGGATGCAGCTGTGCTAACAGTTGAGAACACAGATTGGCTTCCCTTGCATTATTTGGGGAGATGGTATATAACTGCACTGGCCAAGCTTCTCTTGGCAGGTGCTGTGACAGGGAAATCTGTAGACATATTGCAGAATAGCAGTAATAAAGACTTTGGTAGGAGGATGAGGCTTTGGCTAACATGATTGTGTTGTTATAAGCAGACAGAATTTAAATATCAGATAAACCAAGGCAGACTATTAAGTATAGTTTAGTTATTGAAAAACTCCATATCAAAAATAATATATCAGAAATATTTTTGAGTGGCCAGTACTGCCATATATTCATGCCTCCTATGTAGGATTTTACAGATATCTGGAATGATGCATCCAGAGTTAGTTTCTTTCTATTAATTACATTTAAAAGTACATGATACATTCATGTGTAGTGCTTCACTTCTATTTCCTCATGTAGACCTGTGAACATTTGGCAGCATTAGAGGTGAGATACCACATAGTTATTAACTTGTACAGACTGTTCAGTAATTCAGTATGTAGTGCTGTACATGGCCACTTTCTCATAGAAGTAATGAAGATTGTAAGCACAAGAATAAGAAAAAAATATGCCAAGGAGAGGGACCAGTGACACTTTTTTATACATGCATATTGCAGATGCCTGGGAAATGGAGTGCACCCTAAAAAAAGACGATGAGTGTAAGTGAAGGAATCCCTGCACATGCCATAAATTCAGAAGATGTGCTACTTAGCAATGAGTGAAAGCTGTAAATGGCAGTGGAGGGCAAAAGTTAATTAGGCTACTGTGCTGCTGTTAGGCAGTGGAAAGTGGCCACCACCAGAAACAAGATGGCTGCTCAGCAGTGCCCTGATGCAGCCAAAAGATCATCTCCTCAGCTCTGCAAGGGCTTGTGGGTTAGGGGAAATCATACACAGATGACTAATTTTTTTATGGTTCACAGACGATCAAAGTGAAATTCAGCAGCTGTTCAGGACAAGTGACCACTCTAACGGCTGTAATATAACCTGCTAAATAGAGAGGGAATTGCATGAGAGCAAGAGGTTAGCTGTGATTATCGGCAGGTGAGTGCTTTATTGAAGTTGAAAGACCATTAACATTGATGGAGTAATTATTTCAACTTGAAAGTAATTACCTTGATGGGTGATAACTTCTCCGGTGTTCCCAGATTTGATTGGACCAAACAATTGTGAACTCTTGAAGCCTAGAAAAATATTACAACAATACTGCAATGTTTAAATTACTGAAACCACTGTTAGAGTATTTTAATTATGCCTAACAGTGAAAAGATTTTAATGTACAACAACTGGTGACCTCTCATGTATAGAGACATTTGCTTTCTAATTTCAATGAAATGATCCCCACCTACTACGTGTGTGCTGTCTGTGATGGGTTTGCAAATGAATTGTTTGATTTAAATGCAGTTTTTAGGATTCAAACCTTGTTAGCACAGTTTCAGGAAGGGCTTGTGCTGCAATTGCTCTAATTGTTTTATTTGCCAGGAAAGCCCAGTAATGTAAAATGCTTTCCATGTTTTAATCTCTAGACCTGTTAAGCTTACACAGGATGAATACAGGACAATCCTTCACATTGAAGGCTGCTTAAAAAAAGTGTGTGAGGCAATCTGTGTCTCATAGATTCTGTTGTTTCCATGCTGCTGCAGAATATGCTGGATCTGGCACTACAGCTCTGTTTAAATAAGCATTTGGACTGGCACTATGATGCCCCTCCAGAAACTGATTAGGTGCTTCAGTAAGCCCCACCTATCAAGACAGACATGTAGAATTGCCTAATTAGAGCAGAAAGGATGAAATGGATTGTTGCACAACTCTGAGGATTTTAAAGTACTGTGGTAATAGAAGTGGAGGGGAATGGTGAGAGAGAAAGAGAGAGGCTTCAGCTCTTCTGTTTATACCATCCTTGCTGTAAACAAAGCCACTTCACTGTCTCCTGGATGTTTCCAGCAGCCGCAGAAACATAGCTTTAGATCCTGCTGGAACTCTGCCAGGAAGGAAAGAATCCTTGTGAGTTAGGAAGGAAAGGTTTGTCTGGTGTCTGTGAGATCTTAATATCTTGTCAGGCAACTGATGGTTTGAATTAGTGAAGGTTACAGCAAAGAAGTTTATTTCACTTCTCTTCTTCTTTCATGTTTTCTCCCTAATTCAGTGTGCTACATGAAGCTGACATAATTTTGTCTTTCAGTAAATTTTTGGATCAGATAGAAGTAAAAACACTGATACAGCTATGTCTGACCACACCTAACTACACTCTAGATTGACCAGGCCAGATCAATAGGTAATTTCTTCTACAAACGAGTTACCTATTTGGAAAAATCTGGTGTCTTTTATCCTTGGGCTTCTCCTTGTGCAAGGTCCATTTTTTAACCAATTGTGTGGTCTTTTTTTGATGAGTGAAACACATGTAGAACTAGGTCTTTTGAGAGATATGTATGATGTCTGACTTCAGACACCTAACCTAGTTAAGAGCATGAATGGCCTCTACAGACCATGAAATGTTCAGAACATCTAAGGCATGGACATTTACCATCCTTGGGCTGCAGCTGTTCACATGAGACTGCTTTCCTGTGGAGCACTTGTGTGCCGCTACTGATAAGTGTCAGTCAGAAGGTGGTTGGTTCTACACTGATTAATCAGTTTTCTTAAGCCACACAATGGAATGATGCAGTTTGACAGGTTTAAAAGATGGTACTCAGAGAAAGATGGTGGTGGGCAGCACTCTGGAAGTGGTAATCTTTACTGTGTGTGCACCTGCAGCCATAAGAGAATAGGTGACCACCTCACAAAGCCTAAAGGCTGATGACTAAAATGAGATTGCATAAATGCTCCGTATGCTGTTTCTCTCTATATATGTTTTTTTCTCTTTATATATGTTTTTATATATGCTTTGTATTTATGCTTTTCTCTGGGATCTTTTTTCTGTGTTTGCATTTCAGTTGTGAGAAAAAGATCAAGCTAACCAGGCAGTGGAGAAAAACACCACTGACAGAACGTTTTCTAATTTGTAAAAACCAAATAAACAAAACAGAAACCCCCGCAAAGCTTCATCTTTTAAGATTAATTCGTTGGGAAGATGTAATATGGGGACATTCTTCCCTTTGTGCCCAGTTATGTGACTGCACTAAATCAGCTTTAAAAAGCAACATTTTAGTAAGCTACAGATGCCTTTTCATATACGAGTAGAAAATAAAAATGAAGAAGGAGGAGGCAGAAATTTGTTTGGTATTATGTACAGCTGTTTTTCAAATTAGATATCTGTTTTAAAATGCTTAATTGGATTTGACTAGATTTTAATTCACATTTACCCAACATTCTTAAGTGGCTGTATCAGGCAACTCCAAGATAACACTCTTTGTTGGTGAAGTCATAGGGCAGCTTCCTAAAATCCCCAGAGTCATGCCCAACAGTTACAGATACAGGAATTCTTCCACTGATAATTAGAAAGGCCACTCCTCAGCCCCCATCCTACCCTTCAGCCCCTCTTCCCTCCACAGATAAGGTCTTTTATTCAAATTGGCTGAGAAGTGTTATGTCACATGCTTAGATTTCATAGGGAATTTTAGCAAGCAAAGAGTAATTTTAATAAACAGAGAATCTTACCTTTTTTTTTTTTTTTTTTAGAAAGGGGGAAAAAAAGGCAGCAAAAGCAAGCCATAGGACTCATGGGAATTCATGGGAACTGGTAATATAACATAGAGTGTCATATCTCTGGGGATTCCATTTGAATCTAATCCAGGTCTACAGTCACCAAAGTCATTCTCATCAAACAGCCATGGGGTGTCCTATGCCAGATAAGTTTCGTATTCTCAGCTGACCTCCTGTCCTTTCTCTTTACTGCTCCCTTTTGAATCCATTCCCATCACTCAGCTTCACAGCCTCATTCAGGCTCGTCTCCCCTGTGCTTGTTGCAGTTCCCCATTTTCTGCCTGCCAAGTGACCTCTCTCTCTCCTCTTTTCAGCCCTGGAATGCATGTGTAATCTTGCCTATAATCTTACCCATCTTTCTTTAGGGAGCAAGACCCTAATATCTGCATGGTGCTAAAAGATGAGTTTTTCAATAGAAAGCTCTTTGGGAATGGGAAGGGGTGTCCGTCTGTTAATTTACAGCATTATATAAATATTATTTTTGAGGCTGTAATAGCAATTATGGTGAATAGGGGCCAGATGGCCTCTGTATCTAGAAAGCAGAATGGCAGTGTATTTTTAATGGACTTAAATGTTACTTTTTGACAGGAAGCTAATATTAAATTCTGTGGTTTAGGTGCCTGTAAGGTGAGTATGGCTCTGAGTTTTGGTTTTTCTTAAAGTAATTACTAATGTCATGCCTGGATACTTTTGCCCACTAAACCCTTTTCTGTGGTGGGGTCTTTGTTGTTGCTCTGGTTGAGGGTTGTTTTGTTTTTTTTTTTAAGGATGGTTATTGATCTCTTGCTGAGCTGAGATTTCAGTTTTATGCCAGATAGTTTGATTAATGGGTTGGTTTCTGTAAGTGGACTGAATGGGGATAGGAAGCACAAGCCGCTCATGCCGCCAACCCTAACTCCGTCAAGACGCATAGCTCATTATGAAACAGTTATCAAGTATACATGAAAAATTAATTGGGCTCAGTTTGATTCTGAAAAGGATCAGCTTTCTACTTGGCGGTCCCCCCAATCTTTCCAGATGTTGCACGCTAGCCCCTCGAGAAGCAGCGAAGGGAGATGTATTAATACATTGTATTGATTAGATCAAGACCCCTGACAGTTATTTGTAGAGATACCATCTGGCTGCTGTTCGAATTCCTTCACCAAAAACAGGACGTGACATGTTATTAATCTCCACTCTCTAAGTATAGACAGTTGCCTTTTCTGCTAAACCGCATTTTACCATTCCGTAGGAGATGGAGGCAGACCTGAAGGGTGCTGAAATTAAGGTTATTACACAAATTGAGCCATATGGTCCAAATATTTCAGCAAGAAAATTGCCAGGCAATAAAAATTGCTCCTGCCTTCCTAATGGTGTAAATTACAGTTTAACCATGGCTCTAATGATGTCCTTCTGCCGCGCTTAACTACTGTTACATGAAGGACATTGTTTTAAAAATATAAAAAACAAGTAAATGCCAGCAGCGTGTTTTACAATCTGTTAGTGTGTCATTAAGAACACTGTCAGAATTACATAAACATAATGGCAGGCAACCTAGCATACAAAAGAACGAGTATGGAAATAGAAAGTGTCTTGAAAACTCCTTTAGCTTTGTCAAGAGCCCTTTCCCTTCTGGAACTTTTCCAGTATGGGAAAATGTGGCTGCTTATTTATTCCAGTTCTCACACAGGCTCTGATGGAGACTTTAGGAACAGAAAAAAAAACCCTGAATATTCCAATGCATTTTGAACCAGGTGACAATGGAGGGGTATAAATTTACTACCATATTATATTGTAGCTGTATATAAAGTTAACTGGGTATGAAAAAGAAATCCAAAATGTGACTCTTATTTCAAAGTACAGCGTTCTTTTTATTCTTTTGGAATATAATGGGACTTTCTGTTGTTTTTCAGATTATTGGGAGAATTGTAGTGTGTTAAAATGGTTTCAAAGCTCAAAAGCTCTGTGAAGTTTTACTAACAGAGTTGGCATTCTTAAAAATTAGTTTACTAAAAATAGCTGAAAAACAAAAAAACAAAATAAAAGTGGTTATCCAGTCAGCAGGTGCATTACTGATTCTAGTGATTCATACAAGGTGGGAATTAAAGTATAATTAAATAAATTGAATAATTAGCCAATATGATTTATTTTCAAAAATAGTCACAGCTACTAAGTTTGTAAAGGGAAATCTGAGATGGCCATTCAAAGAGAGAAAATCACAGAAATTTATAATAAATGCTGTTTGGAGTATTGAGTTTGACACCCCCCCCCATCCCGCTTTAAACCATGTGCAAATTTTACTAGTGCATATATGCCAGCCCTTTTGCCAAAACAGCCTAAACAGCCTAGCACAGCCATGTTCCCAGCTTGGGATGAGGCTGCCTGGGTGCACACCAGCCGTTCAGGGAACGTGCACTTGGAGCAGTCTGTTCCCCAGAGGGTGCTGGAAACCAGGGGATCCCGAGCCCCACTGTTGCCACCCCTGCCTCCCTTTGCCCTCATCACTCTGGGTCTGCCGTGCCAGCAGAGCTGCTGCTCCCCCCTCCCGTGCCCCTTTGAAGGCAGGAACTTCCACATCCTTGCAAGGGTTCCTGCTGGATCTTCACGGCGGTCGAAATGCGTTTTGACAACGTTGAAAGCACAACTGAGCAATGTCAGAGAGACAAGGGAAGGGAGATTGCGAGTTCGCTGTCTGGGCTGACTGGCTGGTGAAGGAGCTGACAGGCAGCTCTGGTATTTGTCTTCAGACCTAGCACAGTTCCTGAATTGTGTGAAGATTTGTGTGTGGAGCAGGGAAAAGATGACAGGGGATTTTAGTCTTGACAAATTTAAATTGAGACCAAACCAGACAGTTAATCATATTCAATAAAGTTCACAACAGTCTTTATATTTGTCCTTCTTGCTTCTCAGTACCAGTACGATCATGAATGAAAACATCCAAACATAAGTAATTTGTGGTTGATTTGTTTCCAAAGAAACAGAAAGCAAAAAATAGTAGACTCTTGTGAGGATGGTAGTCTGAAAACTTATGTGCAATGTGTGGAAGTAGTTTACATCCATAATCTTTATTAGGAGGAAAGAGAGTCCGATATATGAGTTTATCCCCTCCTAAACCACAAATATTTCTCTCAGCACCTTGAACTTTTTATCTGACCAAAGTTAGAGAAATGCATGACAACTGGGATCTGGAGCATCCAAGTGTATTAATACTCCACTCACAAGGACCCACGATGGATGGATTTTGCTGTTTAACTGGAAAAACTGAATTGTGTTCTCAAGTCTGTTTCTTTAGTATTCTTTAAGGAAAATCTCTTTGGTCTTTAAAAACAGAGAGAGATTGGTACAGACTTCCCTCCATCAGCATCTGACAGGCCAGATGATTTGGAAAGGATATGCTTGTTGAACTGCTTTATGAGTGCCAAGAAAAGCTATGAGCATGGAAAGAAGGTTTCTACCCATGAAATAGAGGGCTTGCTGCAAGAACCCCAGCCAAAGTTGCTGGTGGATTCAGAGTAATGTTTCTCACCTTATTAGCAGGTGCCATGTTACAGCTTTTAGGATATCAAATATCACCTGTTACACCTCTGGCAGCTTCAGACTGCTCTACTCCTACAACCAAAACTGTATATTCACAATGGGAAGATGTACAGAGGTCCCAGGATCTTGTTACTCTACTGGGGCATAGCACAAATCATTACTTGTTTTGGTTCTGAATTTTGCTCCAAGTATTTTTCTAAGTCCACTCCAAGCTGCAGGTTTGAATGCATCAATTTCTTTTTTTCCCATCCAGAGCAGAGTTCCTAGTGTGAGACGATTATTCCATTCAGTGTGGAGATACTACTCTAGTGGCTGCAAAAAAGGACACCAAGTTTACAATTGTCCCACAAGATCAGAATTGCAAATGAACCTTTAATATTGCAAGAGGGTGAGGGAAGTGGACTCCTTGCAGTGATAAATTTTCTGTATTTTTCCTTTAAAGAAAACTTCACACTGTACAAACAAAATGAATGAAACTTTGCAGAGCTCTTATATTTCAACAGGCTTTAAAAATAATTAATGAGAAGTCAGAAAACATCTTCTCCCAGATGAAGTATTATTCTTGTCATTATGGTATAATAAAATTATTTTTTATTGTTTTCTCTTTGGGGGTTCAAGACAGATGATAATTTAGATTTTCTCTAATACTATTTTGTACTAGAAATGCTAGACCCTTGGTGTACAAATAGATCATGAGATTTATACTATAGTTGTAGCTTAAGACAGTGACATATTTAAGTGCTGTGCTTAATGTTAAGTCCAGGTCTAAAAAGGCTGAATAGAGACCCTGAGAGCAAGTGGGAAAGAAAACATAATCTTTTCCCCCCAGGTAACAAAACAGTTTGAGCTCTAGTTGCCCTGATGTCAAATACAGTACTGCCTTTGAGAAAAAACGGAGTTGAGAACATGTGGCATTTAAAATAAGACATTTTTGAGACAAAAATTTGCAATAGGTCTTTATCACACTGCAGTTTTTCTCTTTCTGGTCCTGCATAGAAGCATCAAAATACCTTCATTTGCTTTGTTAACAAACCCCTGTATTGATATTTGGTTTGAGGGTATTAATGGAAATTTTGAACCACACTTTAGTAACCATCTCAGTCTGAAGATCATATCCAACATGCTGGCCTGTGCACAGAAATCAGGAGAACATTTGCTTCAGTATGAACTAAATAGATACTTGCTTCAGATTAACTAAAGCAAACCCCTGTTCTGGTTGGATGCTCTCTACATTCACCATGTATCACCATCTCTTCTGCTTATGAAGACCCTGATCCAGCATTCTTGAAAAGGCAAATGGAAGCTTACAGTGATTTAGAAGTCTTTTGAAACTGCTGCTGTTCAACTTCTGAAGCTATGAATGGTTTCGTGTTTCATTTTAAGAAACAAGAAAGAGCAGACCTGTATGGTCTGTTGCTGTGTGCTGATTGAAAATGTTGTTACTGCTTTTATTTCTCTTTGAGTCTTAAGTGAATTTAAGAAAAAAAAAATCACAGCTGTGAGTTCTATATATACTTACTTTGGATGGCACATGTAGGCTGGTCTGTCTAATCTGTCATGAGAGAGACTTCCCCAACATGCCATTCAAAACAGAGGTTAAGCTGAAACATCAGATTTTCCCTTTGGAGAGACCTTCTTCCCTCTGTGCAGGGTGTAGGGAGGAACTGAGGACAGAAGCTACACAAGGTTTGGATCAGAATGTAGGAGAACATTGTGACTCTTTCCCATAGTGCCTATCCTCATATTTGGGCACTTAAATACATTTGCAAGTCTGTCCCAAAATGACTAAATAGTAGTAATTTCTCTTTGGATTGCTCATTTATAACATGCATACATGCAGCTAATCAATAGATGAGACAGTGAAACTAGTGGATTTACAACTTAATATGCTGGAGTCGATAATGGGCTGTAAAGACGTTTTCAATTCAGAAATCAGCACAATATGTTATTTACTAAGCTTATGTGATCTATTTTAATTCCCCAAGTAACTTAAATATCCAAGGAAAATACAGAATCCAAACCAAACTTGTTATGCTTCAGTTTTCAAGTAATATTTCAGTATTTACATATTTCATCACTTCCCTGATTCATCTGGCTGGTGAAAGCCACAAGCAGCTCAGAGTCTTCTCTTTTGGCAGGAGCTTTGCACTGAGAAGCCCAACCCACGCTAGGAGGGAGAAATGAAGGGACATGATGAAAGTCTCTGTTTTCTTTAGGCATTAATGTTTCAAAGTGAAGTTTAGCTAGCTGCTTTCCTTGTTCCCACTGCAGCAGACCTAGCTGTCTGCTTTTCTGTGTATGTATATGAACTCAGTGTTCCCCTGACAGCATAGAAAATGGGAATGGGCAGTCTGCAGACACAGCTTCATATGCTGTGTCAAGGTGAGTTTCTTTCCAACAGTGCACCCTCTAAGCTTAAAGGAGAGGGAATTGTACCCATGTGATCCTAGGAGGATCTGGATGCTCATCCATCCACGTTCATTTGGGTTTACTTGATTTCAAGACGTTGAACCTGAAGGCAGATTCTCTTCCAGTTACTCTACCAAACTCCATTACCACTCTTTTTTCTTTTCAAGCCTTTCCTCAGTGTGGAGTTGATTCCGAGCCTTCATATGGCAAGGCACAGCTGCTAAGGGAGACAGAAATATAGAACCTCTTCTTCATTGGACCTTGTTGTTTTCATCACCAGGGCAGTCCATAGCAGCTGCAATGGGAAAACAAGATTTGTGTTCCTTTTTACCTTCATGTGACATGGGGCATTTTCAGCCTACTCATTGAGGCTCTCCACTAGCTCATGCAACCAGAAGGGGCAGGGGATCCTCTGTAGCAATCCTCTACTCCAAGACTGGGGGAATATCCCATAAAGATCTGGAAGGAAAGCATCAGATCTCTGCTCAGCCTCTCAGCATTTTGATGGGAAGCTGTGCTTTGCTGAGGAATATGTCCTTGAAGTGTACACCTAAATGTGTGTCTGATCAATATCTCCTGCTAATATTCAGAAAATAGGTTGAACTTCCCTCCAGGCACAGAAAAGAGAGAAGCCATCCCTCCCTGCATAAACACTGTGTGCTCCTGGCCTCCTGCTAATGGTGCCTGCTCTGTACAAAAAGGTGCCGAGCAAATCTCTTTTTCCTGGCTTATACTGGCATAATGGGACTGCACCTTTCCCAAATGGCTACCTGCATACTTTCCTTTACTTTCAGCCAGTCTCTGCTTGGAAAGCAGATCTTCATGTAGCAAGTGTAAAGCATTGAGGAAAGGAATGGAAAACCTGGTGAAGAAAAAAGCCTTTCAGGAGATTGAGGTTTGTACTTTTGGGCCCTTCATTTTTTAAAAATACCCAGTTCATATTAAAGGTGTCATTTTAAGTTCAGTCACATACTCAGACTAAACTTTGGCCTTTATAATGTAGCTCCAAGTAAATTGTTTATGCTTACCTTTTAATGTCTCTCAGAAGTGATTACATGCAGAGCGGGCAAAGTTTGAATGAAGAGCTAGGACTGTTCAGTACAGGGCAGAGAAAAAGGAATACAAAAATAGGAAAGTAAAAACCTTTTAGTCTCCTTTAAAATGCTGCTTTTATTTCCCATTGTGTTGGCAGAAAGCAGGGATTTAAAGCTGTGAATTGCCTGGAGGCTGTGCTATCTTCCTCTACTTAGCAGCAGTTAGATCTGCTCTTTTTTTGCATGTGTTGAGTGAGAGAGACAAGGACTCAGAATGATTGAGAAAAGGGAATAAACTAAGCTTGCATTTAACAATAATATGACACATCTATTGTACCTGTGTAAAATGGGATCTAAACCAATAACTATAGTTTCCTGAAGGTGCACACGGGAACACAGAGGGATATCCTGAGACTTAATTAATTAATGTTTGTAACATGATGTGAGATCCTATGATGAAAAGTAATATATAACTGCAAAGTCTTAGTTCTCTGGAGCACAACTGACAGTCAATGGCATTTTCAAGGAAACTGATGTGGGAGTTCACCTGCAATCTGTGTTAAGATTCAGACTGTCCTTGTACAAATCCCCTTAAAAATTTTCTTCAAATTCTTTTTTCCTCTTTACCTTTCTCTTTCTCTGTTATGGCTGTTGAGCTCTGCAAAGGCAAAAATTGAAAATAGTTACTTTCATAGCGGAAAAGCAAGAAGTCTTTCCTCTCTGTCTTCCATTCACCAAAACTACAGCCAAAATCTGTTCTTCAAATTTTACAGAAAAGAGAAATTTTGAGATACTGCACTCAGGTCATTTTAAGATCAGATGGAAAAGGTTTTACAGTGTTCAGAGCTACTTTCCCTCACATTATCCTACATTATGTTATTTGGAAGGAGATGGAGAAGGCATTTCATGCCACACATATTTGAAGTCAAAAATGTAAGAGGGTCAGTGTGAATTATTGGAGAACAAAACTTCAAATGAAACCAAAAGGCAAGATATTTGGTCATGACAAAAGCATATTCTTTCTGCAACAAAGTAAAACTGAGTGCCATAAGATACCTTGAGTTGAGAAGTTTATCGACATAAATTACCCATTTTTATGGATAACAAAAATATTCATGGTTTCATTACACTGGTTGATAAAGCTCCTGCCACTCTGGACATTATTAGGGAAGAAAAAAAAAAAACTAAGACTGATGTGCAATCCAGATTTTGTTTGTTCCGAGTCTGGCCATCAGCCAAAATATCAAATGGAAAATACGGTTTATGGCATTAGGAAAAAATATAACATTAACCCCCTAATGCTCCATATTAAGGATGTACCCCCTACCATTTGCAGGTTTGAGCCCTTAGGCTCTAGCTGCTGTTTGACAGCAGCAGTGTTATTTTTTTTCTCTTGCCATGTCTACAGACACTATGGAATAAATCCATGAGAGAAACCCCACTCCTAAATGTTAACAAATAGTGGATGGAAAGTCGTTGCTCGTCAGGAGCACTGCATGTGGTACTTACGTTAAACATAATCTTGGAGTTCGGCTGGATGAATGCACCAGTAGTAATGAAGGGGCACAAACCAGGCTTTGTGTGTTTGACTTTCCTAGCTTTTTATCTTCCCTGAAGACATGTTTCTACCCCAGATTATAAAGCTCCACCTGAAAGATGCTTCTTTCCTATTCCCCTTGTGACTGAGGCAAATTGCAGGTTCTGCACCACCTTGATGTGTTTATGCAGATTCCACATTATGGGTGTGTGAGTTTGGAATGGCACACAAATCTCCCAGCTCAATTCTGTACAGTTTGACGTTGCTTTAATAAAATGCTGCATTTTACATACCATGAAGTCTTTGCTGATGAAGCTGCTCTCTCCTCTCTCACTCCCACCAGCTCTCCACAAAGCACGCCCCACTCAGCTAAAGATCAGAACATACAAGATATGCACATTTTTCCAAGGGTGACACATAACTATTTTTTGTTGTGCGTCAAGTATCTTATGTTATGCTCTATTGTGTCACAAATAGTACTATTTTCTTTTCCTTCAGATGTAGCCTGTCCTATTTTGAAGAGCAACTTAGTCTAGTTATTCGTATTCAACGTGTTTATTGAATGCAGAAAGTACCATTTGGGATAAGTAGTGATGTCAGCCTCGAACTGACTAAACCCAAAGTTTATGGCTGTCCCATCATCTGTCTAGTTTATAAAAAGAGCTGCTTCTTTCCTTCTACCTCACTTTCTAACTGTGAGGAATAATAAACATGGTTTAAAGTGGAAAAATATGGGGGGAAAAATAAGATGAAAAACTATGGTTTATTATACAGTAGGTCTTGTGAGTGTTGTTAGAAATAAAATATTAATGTTAGGAAAACATGTTGACATCGTCCTCTAGATGGTGCCTATAGTGGAATGTCATGTCATTGATATTTTGGTTTATTTGATTTATTTAGTCATGCAGAAAAAAAAATCTTTTTTTCTTTTTTTGGGTTTCATTATTTCTTAGTAGAAATTAGACAAATACAGATGGAAACGCATTTTTGAGAAGGTGCCATTCAGTGATGTTTGATGAATTTTAAAGAAATAATTGGGAAAAAAAAGAGAAAATAAGAGAAAAGCAAAAAAGGGGAGAAGAGAAGAGCAGAGAAGA
>WAAE01014185.1:18509-31787 GCA_013400495.1 Nicator chloris | reverse complement strand
GGTTTGTTTGGGGTTTTTTATGTGCCATTTTCCCCTCTCTAAAAAAGTTTATCCACTTTACCAAGTGAGGCAATGACCATATCCGTTTTGGATCAACTGCACTTTCTACTTCATTAATTTTATCCAGTTACTGCTGAAAAAAAGTGCCTTAAAACAAAATAGAAGAAAGGCCAAAAATGTCACCCTGAGTGAAAAAAAGTTCTTTGAGATGGCAATCCAGTATATGTTTGAAGGCCAGGAGTCTAGAGACACTATTGTGTCAGAGAAATTAGTATATTGTTTCTGTAAGTGAAATATCTTGAGTTTTCTAATTTGAGGCAAATCACGTTTACAGGTTATTTTAGGTGCCACTCAGAACCACCTTCAAAAAACCTGAGGAGCAAACACAGCTGTCTTTGATATAAAATTATGTCAGCATTCCGTTTTGGCACTGGTGTGTGATACTAATTTTCATATCTACCATTAACATTATGAATGTGTTGAACACTGTTGTTTACCCAGGCATCTCTGAGGTTCACTGTGTGCACTGAGGTGGTCGTTTCAGTGGTCCAGATAATAGAGCTGGATATTTATGCTAAGAAGTTTGGACTAAAACAGGTATAAATTACAACATTTCCATATACCGTGAAAAATACATCTTGTCAAATGGCCTGATTTTGTTATTTTTATAGGGATATGTGAATCTGAAACAGAATTTTAATAAGCCTCTGACTTAATGCTACATTAGAATTTGTGATGTACAGTACCATTAAAGCAAGAGTAACCCTAAATATAGTTGTCAGTGAAGCGTCACTTTTTGGTAATAGGGTTTTATGTGGTGTTTTTGTGGATTTGGATCTATTTGTTTGGTTTCCAGTCACATTCTACTTAAAATGTTCCATCATAAAACTTCCGACAAATAGAGCGGTGTTAAGTATAGAAGTTTGATATAATTTTTTTCCCTGCAAAATAGAGATGCTGCCAATTTCATATATAATATGTGGGGTGACTGAAATTGTATTTGCCAATATCTGAAAATCTTGATTGTGGTATGTGAAAGAAGTGCAGTGCATAGTAGAGGTTATTCCTTAATGTGTTTGAATCAGACATACGACATTTCTTGATGTGTCCCATATCCCACATAATGAAAGACTGAAAATGGAAAGTAGACCAATAATGTGTGCATGAGTAATAGAAATTTCATTAGCTCACAACAGGAGCATCAGAGGGTGTGTTAACCTCTCGAGGGAGCTCATCTGTGCCTTCCTAGGTATCTCTCCAGGTGTGGAACTGTGCTCCGGAAGAGCAGGATTTGTATTTCACCTGAGAAAAGTGTCAGTGAATAAGCAACCAGGTTGCTGCTTGATTTGAGTGGGAGGGGAAGGTTTGCTTTGGGCATAAGTCACAGGAACTGCTGTGAGAGTCAACATTCAGAGAACAAGATGAAATGTCGATAAAATCCCTCTACATCCATGTCTATCGGGGCTTTTGCCATATGCAAATCCGGCAGAGGGGATTTGGGGTGGTGGTGTGTTTTTTCGTTGATTTTAATGGAGGGAAAAAGAGCTTGTAAGTAGGATTGTGGCAGAGAACAGTAGAACAGAGCAGTATTTTATGTGGTTCTGCACTAGGTAACAGCAATACTCGAGGAAAACCAAGTAGGAAGAACTGGGATTTGCAAGTGTAGCTCATGTACAAATCAAGACCTTCTATAGCATAATGAACTACACATATATATATTTATATATCTTATATATGCTAAACTGAAAGATACCATGGTTTTGTGCCAGGTACAAAAAGAAACCAAACAACATAATTTTGCAATTAAAAAGAGGAAAGTGACAGTATGTTGTTGTAAAATCTTTGGTTGGATACGGGGTATTTTTAATTTGATCTTAAATCAGAAGGAGGAAAGGTGTTCCTGGTGGCACAAATCCAACTGAAAGAAGCTGAAAGTATTATATTTCAGGGGCTTTTGTTGGGTTCTGGTTTATTTATTGGTTTGGTGGGGGGGCGTGGTTTACGTGAAGGTGAATTGCATTTCAATTCATTCAAAGATGCAAGCCAACTGTAGTGCAAAACTTCAAAAATTGTGTAGTGCTACTACACAGAGGAAAGGGGAGTGGGGAGGGCATTGGGCTGTTGTTCTGGAAAAACAAATGCCAGAAAAAATTAGTCCTTGCAGCAGGAGAGCAAAAATGAAGTTGCGTCAGAACTTCTCAGAGTCTCGTGTGGGTAATGAATTGCAGATCCCAGAAACGGGGGAAATACCTTTCCTTTCTAGGCACACAGCACTGTCCTCCATCAACACACACATGATTGCTGTCACTAAAGCCAACTTGGTTGTGACCCGGGGTCCCTTAGCTCAGGCGTGGGTGTTTTCCCTTGGCTTAAGTGTAAGCTCACTTCTTTAACCAGCCTATATTTCCTAAAACCACTGATACATCTCATCATTCTTAACAGATAACATAACTCCAGAATTTTAAATTTCTGGATAAACGAGAGGTGCCATTAAACCTCATCATCTCTTTGCTGTCTCAGGTTTTCCAAGAGAATTATTTTTCCAAAATAATTTCCAAGCAATTGGATCCTGTAGTCACTTGGCCTTTTGGGAACTGGCTTTGTTAAGCAAAAAAACTGACATTGCTGTAATTCTTAGCCTGTGGAGAAAGATGACCTTACATAAACCTATAAATGTCAAATTCTGGCAAGAACATAGGCAGCCCTGTGGGATAGTTTGAGTCAACGATATATGTTATTTTAGAGATTCAGAATAACCTACCATTGGAAAAAAAATACAGTCAAAAAGAAAGGGTTTGTCTATTAAATCTTATTACTGGATAGAGATAATGTGGTATGACATTTCAGTGTGAGTGTGACATATAAAACCTTGCTTGGACTTATTAAAAATAGGATAAAGAGCTAACTTCCTGGGTTCAGGCACCAAATCAGCAGAGAATAAATATGCAAGGTAAAACATTAGCTAATGTAGTGAAATGGGAGTGGAATACCTTCCTTTATTTCTCCTGTTTTCTTTTGATGATCAGCATTTGCCTCAATTGTGATAATACACTTTCAGTGTGGAGGGGTAGACAAGAGAAAAGAGGAAAGCTACTTCTGTCAAGATGTTGAAGGAAGAGATGAAAAATATGTGGAGAATGAGCACGTTCAAATTCTTATTGCAGAGTATTCAGTGCTTTTCTATTGGTTTCTGAAATATTTCTTTTTATAACAAAAGTTATAATTGGGGTATTTAATGCAATTAACATAAACTCAGGTTGCTTTAACTCATGTTAATCAAACCAAGTTGCCGTAATTACTGGGTTTAAATGTATCTAATTAAAATTAATTTTCACACCGAGGGACATGATATGTTAACTTGACATTTCACACAATTTGACAATATAATACAACTTTGAAGCCCATTTTAAAATTATTTTTATGGTGATTTTTTAAGTTAATTCTATTCATGTAAGAATATGATCTATTTCTGCAGATTATTATAACTAAGGTTTGAAAACATTTTCTGTCTTCAGTATCCAAATGCTGTTTTATATCCTAGAACACTAGCAATAGAAATCATGAATTACTTCAGGGGAGACATAAAGTAAACCATTTATCTCTCATCTTTGCTGCTAATTGACTAAAGTGAAAATTCATCTGAAAGGTTTTATGTATTTACTGATGACTTTCAGAGAATGCTTGTAATTGCCATTCATGGTAATGAGAATGCCATCCATAGTACCAGCAGGTTTTCCCACGCTGTTTCTGACCTGCAGAATCCCTGCTGTTCCAGTGTTTGGCTTTTCTTAAGGAAAGACCACCAGTTGTGTAAAATTATTCTGTAGTATGTGCCTGAGGAATTATGTTGATTTCTGTGCCTGAAATATATCCCTCTCTGTTGACATAAGATGACTACATAAAGCTTCCATCTAATTTTTTATATGGAAGCTCTATCTTGAAAAGAAAAGCTTCTAAAATCTTGCTTCCAAGCAACTTGTTTAATAGAATGTGCTGCATTGCATTTGTTTAATAGAGCATACTTGGTTATAAAAGGTTTGATATATTTCTTCCACTATGTTTGAATAGGAAAAACAGTTACACAGTCTAATAAACTTTAGAACAAGTATCTTCATTAATACTGTTTACAGCAGATTTTATCCAAATTGTTTTTAAAGCTATGAGTCTTGACATGGCCAAACCCATGAAAGCCATGTTACAATTTCCATGCTGCTTACAAGTCTACTTTAAGTGTTTAGAAAGGATCTAATCTCACATTTGAACTTATGACAGTGTAAGATAATAACATATACTACTGCTGCTTGTCATTTCTGTCTAATGAATAAATTTAAATAGATGAAGACACCAGTATCACCAAAAAAATATAAAAATGCATATTTCTTCTGTTTAGAAAAATATGATTAGCATAAAGAAATTAATTAAAATTTCTATGAGGATATTTAGAGCCTTTCTCTCAACTCAATTTCCAAAATAACTGCTTTTCATTTTCTCATTCAGCATATACTTGCTTATAATAAGTTGTCTAGGTTTTCACAGCTGTTCTGTATTTATAGTCTAAAGGGAAATTCACTTGTCAGGGATGGTATGACAAATAAATGTTCCATATGTGCATTTTATTCTTAGGTGTATTTTCTTATTAGCCAACAAAATGTCAAGAAATACAGTTTGAAGCCATTTAACAGCACACAAACAGAGCCTGTGGGGACTTTTTGTGACGCATCCCAAACAATTGAGAAATGATCTGCAGTTTTCTTAAAGAAGGATAAAATTTTACTGACCTTTCAGACCTTTTGGGACTCTTTACTACAGCTATTTCCATTTCTGGAACGCTTGGAGTGGGCAGATGGAAATCATCCACTTCAGTGTGGCAAGGGAGAACTGTAATAAATCTTCCACTTGTCATCAAAATTTTCTGGGCAGCATCTTCGAGACAATGAGTGAACTTCTCTGTTTTCTCCCTGTTCTTTCTTAGGATAAAATGTACACTGCATCATAAAGACCTTGTGAGGAAAGTTTAACCTAATATTCCAGAGTTCCCAAAAGACTGAGGCTCTCCAGCCCTATTTTCAGAAGGGAACCTGCAGTGAGGCGTGTGTCTCTGGCAGTCTCTGCTGGGATGGCCTCTGTGCTCAGGTTTGCTTTAATGTGTGGACCAGGCATGGAAATAAGTGAAAGTCTTGATATCATTCTTGCTCTTTGTAGACACAGCAAATGAGCCAGCATATTACAGCAGAGATTTACTATTGACAGAGGTTCCTAGAGTAAATGGGACCTGGAAAGAATTATTCATGACCTTTGACATTTTTCATATACGTCTTTGCCTAGCTAGTCCATAATGATAAGTTCCTATTACATTGCCAAAGGCAGTCATAATGAAAATGGCAGTATCATTTTAACTTGCCTTAGGGCTGCCAGACAAGTACTAATTACTGAGACATATATTGGTGGGTGGTTTTGGTTGGGTTTTTATTTTTTTTACTAGAGAGTAATGTAACGGCGAAATGAATTAGAGATGATTTGTGTAAGCTATTACAGAACCAGCTCTGAACTGGCATATGTCTTTCCGGTTATGAAAGATAAAAAGCCTGGCAATATCCACCAGAAAGAACAAACTTTCTTTCCTAATTTTCCTTTGGCAGAAGATGTGGAGTAGGTCATCTTTGATCAACAGGGAAAGCAAGAAGTACAACCCCCAGGAAAGCTTCATTGACAAGTAATTACCAGGAACACCAAGGCAAACCAGGTCCCAAATAGGAGATTTCAGAGTTAGGCAAAACTTCTCTATTATCTATAAAGTAGGATTGAATTAATTTTTCTGCCCTGGTTGTCTCTAATGACTTTCTCTCTGGAGGACTTTATCTTCCATTACAGTCAATAAATAAAATCTAGGTAAGCAAAAGAAAAAGGCTTCAATTAGGTGAGATGAATCTCACTTCAGCTCTCAAGAACCTAAGTGCTGTCTACCAGACTTTCTCCTGTGACTGCTACTGGACTATGGCATTAAAATGTGATGCCTACAATTATGTTGAATAAATGAATATAATCAATGCATAGTGGAGAATAAATACCTCTATTTACAATAATAGGTAATATTTCTGTTACCTGGTAATGCACTAGATGGAAAGCTATCCTCTTGCAGTAGTTACCATCTGGCTGAACAAATGTTGGTGCTTACTACAGAGAAAATGTACTTGTGTAAAGAAATGTTTGGATATTTTTGCCATTCTCTGCCTAGAATGAATGTAATTTCCAAACTGCTTTGCCAAAATAATCTCTACTTTTATGAATTAAGCTGTGAAGAATTCGGTTCTTTTGAGCTGACTCTTTCCAATTATTTATTACTACTGAAATAAATTATATAATACATTTAAGCTTTTACAGCTTATCTCAGACCATATCTGTGCTGTTAATAGGCTCCCCAACAAACCACCCTAGATATACCAGTTACAAGCACAGCTCAGGATTTCCTATTAAAACTTATTTTTATTTTGCATCATGCACAATGCTGGTGGCAGCATATCAGAGAAGAGTAATTTTCCAAAGCATTTAAGAACATGCCAAGAGAAATAACTAGAAGTGTTTAGATGAAACATTTAAGTTAGAGCTTGCTTAAGTAAGTGGCTAAATGTTTTATTGGACTGCAGCAGTTATGATGCAAAAAAAACCCTCACAAGCTCCTTGCTTCCTTAAGAACTACTCTATAAACTCCTTATGTGAACAGCTTCTGCCCAGAAGCAGTCTTCTGTGAGCAAGCAGTACCTTTTGGCTCCTTAATGGTATGTCATTTCCACCTCACTGTGGCTGAATGTCGTGCCCTATGGATCTGATTATTCAGAGTGTGAATTCATATCGAAAGCCCAGCTCACCTCCATTCCATAGATGCCCTGACATCTCTTCTGCTGATCCCTGAGTTTGCTTTTGGTGCAGGACAGCCAGAATCTTTCTGAAGGTCAGTGCCCAAGCCACAAACCTTACTCACTCTTCAGTAATTCAAGTTCTGCACCTTTGCTCAAAACAATTGAAGAAGGAAAGAAGTGGGTCTCTTGAGGGGTTTACTTGTGGAACAAGTTTCATAGAACAGTCAAACTCTGACAGAGTGTTAAGCACAGGTCATTGTCAGGGTTGACCTAAAATGTGATTCCAGTGAAGATATGTCCTCACATATTTTTATAATGTTTTTATAATGTAAGTCATCAGCAAATACTCCATCTCCCCTAACAATGTAATTAAACTGTTGTAAATGTGGTATATTTACAGCATGGCAAATACATTTATCTTCTCTTAAACACTTACCTGACTTGCTAAAGGTTTTTAATAATGCCCAAAGTAATGGGACCTGAATAATTCATGTCCAAATTAGATAGGCATTAATGATCCCAGCGTAGTTAACTGGAAAACTAGGATCTGGCTTAGTGTATGCTTAGAGCAATAAAACACTTTGAAAGCTACTGTGACTGTAACTGCTAGGCTCAATAAAGCTGAGTCACTAAAAAGGAGTGATTTAATCTTTCCTGTTTACCCTCTGAAGTACACTGCTTGTGGAAGCACTGCATTAAAGGAACACTTTAGTTTACATGGCCAAATAATCAGATTTTTGCTAACAGTATCTGCAAAATGAAATCATTTAATTATACCTTTTCCAGCAAAACTGATTTTGTACATTTTCTGCAATAGTTTGCTTACCATTTAAAAAGGTCGATAATTGAAGGTCGATATTGAAAATTAATTGGACTGTAGCTTTCCGAGCATTATCTCGAATTTTTAGCACCGTGTCAGCGGAAAGTTAACCATATCCTAATACGGCTCTTTTGAATAAAAACAAAAGATTTATGACAAGCAAAGAAACGAAACAAAACAAAAGGAAACAACCGGTGTCCCCGCCGCGCCTGCCGTGCCCCGCGCGGGCTGCAGGTGGCGCTGCGGCCCCGGCGGTGCCCGCGGCCGGCGCTGCTCCCGCCCGGCGCTCGCAGGGGCGCAGCTGCGCCAGGAATACGCGCTCAGGTTTTGAGTTCTGTTCCCTTTAGGGTCCGCCGTTATTCTTTCCGGCCACGAAAACCTCTCGTTTGTTTTCCTTCGGCATTGTTGGCCATTTCATATTATGCCTTATGGCCATGAACTTGAAGAGCAGCAAACCTCTCTGACTCTCATGTCGTGGCTTTACTGTGGTGAACCTGTCTGCTATTTTTGGCTGGGATAGAATTAATTTTCTTTACCTCAGCCAGCGTGGGGCTCTGTTTTGGATCTGCGCTGAACACAGAATTGATAATATAGAGATGTTTTTGTAATTGCTGAGCGGTGCTTACACAGAGCCAAAGCCTTTGCTGGTTTTCCTGCTGCCACACCTGCAAGGAAACTGGGCATACTTGGGAAATTAGGAGGGGACACAGCCGGGACAGGTGACTCTAACTGACCAAAGAGATAGTCTAGACCATATGAGCTCATGCTCGGTATATCAGTGGGGGGAAGAAGACGGAAGGGGGTAACATTAGAAGTGACAGATAGTTTTTTGCTTTCCCTGTGAATCTTTTTTCAACCCACAAATTTTCTAGTTTTTATGCTTTCAACTTTCTCCATGATCCTAGTGGTGGGGGAGTGACCAAGGGGCTGTGTGGGGCTTGGCTGCTGGCTGGGGTGAAACCACGACAAAATCTTACCACATTTCTTTGTAACAATCCTGTATACTCTAAAGAGGTTAATCTGTCCCCTTTTTACCATTTCTGTCCCTAAGTTTGTGAGCAATTGAGGGTCTGTGACAATGGCAGACCAAAATACATAGGTGATGCAGCGTGTGCCCCACTTTGCATGTATGCAGCCATTTCACCCTACGGCAGCCCAAATGTTCAGTGCAGACCAGCACCTGAATGAAGGAACAGATGGCTTGTGCCAGCGGTGCATGGTGCAAGCAAGGGCACTAAGGAGTCAGCAGAAGCAGTCATCTTTGTCCCTGCACTCCTTCTCAATTCAGTTTGTTCTTCGCTCCACAAATAAGATTCAAGATCATATTTGACATTGATTCCAAGCACTGTAGCCTAGATAAGAATATGAGCTGTAATAATAATGAAGGAGGAAAAAAAAATATACAGTATCTTCCTTTTCTAACTTTTATGTCTATACAGTAGTGATGCTATAATGTTTCAATCTGAAACAGTCATAGGTTGCAGACAATATAGTTACAATTTTAATATGTAAAACCCTAAAGTGGATGGCTGTGTAAATTTTACCACAATAACAAGACAGCCATAGAATAATGGAACAAAATAGTTTGGAAGGAACCTCTGAGGTTACCTACTCAACCTCCTTCTCAAAGCAGGCCCAGCTTACACCAGGTTGCTCAAGTTCTTGCACAGTTGGATTTTGACTACCTGCAAGAATTGAAATTTTATGCCTTCACTATGTGTCTCTTCCCAGTCTATGACCACCTTCATGCCCTTCTTTGGTACAAGGCTGTAGGGCTGACTCATGGCCAGCTTTGTGCTCCAGGTCTCCTTGGGCAGTTCCCAACCTGTGCTGGTGCAGGGGCTTGCTCTGTGCCAGCCAGGGCAGGACTTGCATTTGCCTGTGCTGAAATTCATGTGGTCCCTCTCGGTCCGCTGAGGTTCCCCACAGATGGTAGCCCTGCCTGCTGATGTATCCAACACCACCTCTAATTTACACCCTCCTCAAAATTTCTGAGGGTCTCATTGTCCAGATCGTGACTGTCTGGTTTGAGGGATCCTCCAAAAATACACTGAAAGAGTAATTAGGAAGGGTAAATGGAGTATGGGAAGTAAGTTAAGGGTGCCCAAGAAGCCTGTTCAGAAAAGAATCATGTCAATTGGCAGAGAGGTGGCTGATAGTCAGAGAGCAGGGTGCAGATGGCTGATCCTAAGTTCAAGAGACAAACAAGTGGTGAAGATTTGTGTCATTAGAATGAAAATAGTTGGGCAAGTTGGAGAAGGTTTTGCAATACAACTGGAAGTAGGAACTTCAGGGGAGCACTGTATAAATTGGGAAGAGGAGGCAAGTATTTTTATAGTTTTAGCAAAGGAAATCAGTTCATATTAAACCACTCAATATTTGATGATATTTTTGTTCAGTTAATGAACTAAAATTATTAATTGCCTATGTAAAGTACTAGAGTATATTGGTATTGCACAACCTCATAAGAGTTAAAAAAAAAAAAAAAAGTCTCTAAAGCCCCAGATTGTTCACATTTCGATACCATGACTGGGTACCTTGTAACAGAAAAAAGAAAAACATTCATCTGGAAAGGAACAACCCTCCCTGCCTTGGTAAATGCTAAATCTGTGTTCTGTTTCTATTTAAAATGTAGTCAAGCTCTTCGAGGAGATGGAATTTCAGTTCACTTGCAGCAAATGTGAAGCAATAGTCTGCTTGTTTTTTCCTTCTGGAGTCAGTATTACCAATGAATTTTCTTCCATTACAATATGCTTAAATCTGTTTTTTCTCCAATGGACAAAATTCTCACTGTTACTAGAGATACTGAGCTTCCCTTAAGTCTACGTGATTTCTAACTGTTAGCTTTCCTTCAAGGAGACATGAAAGTTAAAATACAGAAGAGCACTGTCCTCTTCCCAACCTTAAATCTGAGTGATAGGAAGTTGCTGGGCAAGAGAATGAAAGCAATGATTTTAGCTTTATCAGTATTGAGCAAAAATTTGCATAGAGGTCCCTTTAAATAGGGGAAAATATTCAAATCAGATGATAGTTATAGTGGAAGAACACACAGATTAATAATGAGAAGGGAAGACAGTTTGTTTGGGAAGTCCTCTGTTTTTTACTTTGAGAACATTGTTTTGGCTCTTTCCTCAAATTTTTCAGTTTCTGAACTTGACTCAATCAATTATTTAAATCAGAAATAATGTGCAGACAAAATTGCACATGCATAAAAGGAAGAAAGCCACTGGTGAATCCAGTTGTATAAAATAGTAACATACTGCTTTAGGACCTAACATATTTCTTAATACATCTAGAAAAAAGTCACTTTTTCTGACCAGTGGGAACTCAGGTCCCTAAAAGCCCTTTTTTGATCTCATTCAACACTTTTCATTGAAACTGTTGGGGATCAAGTGAAGCAGCTAACTTCAATTATGATTTTGAGTTTTAATGATTTGACAATTGAAATAAAAACAGAAATCATGCAAATAAGGCCTGAATAGGTTTCTCTCAAATCTGTTGCCATTCACCAATGTGAGGACTAAATCTGACTCTTAATTCATTTTAGCATGAAATGGACAAGACTGTCTCACAAGGCATTCTTGTATTACACTAAGCTCTCTGTCCTACGTATCATCTTAACCTATATTACATTCCTCAGGTAATTAATCAGAAGAAAACCGCTTTAAGATTTTTAAACATCAAGTGTACTTTCACACCATTGAATTTAAAAAACTCAACACAGGAGGCAAATGAAATTTATCTGAAACCTTTGTGACCTTTCAATTTCTTCAGTCAATATAATATAATATGTAATATATTGATTGAAGGCATTTACCAAATAGTCCCAAGCTGCAGACTTGAATCTCTGCAAATCTGTCATGTGAAAAATGAAGCATGTTTTTGTCTTAAGTTGAACTGAGCTGCTCCCGCACTGACAAATATTAATATTGAGCTGCAAAATGCTCTTTAGATTGCTAGGCTACTCTTGATGAGACCTTGATATCTTCAGGAATAAGCGTCCTTCTCTAATTGACGTTACTTTGAGCAGAGGTGGGACTAGAGGTCCTTTCAAAACTCTTCAGTCCTGTGATTTGTTTCAGTCATGTCAGATACATTTGTTACTGTTCCAGGTGCCTTCTTTATGCATGCACTGAGGATTACCATCATACTTAATGACTTTGGTTAAATGGCATCCTTATTCTCTCCTCAGCCTCTTCAGCTTATGGCTTCACATATTGATGTAAACAACAGTGATGGGTCCTGCAGCTGGTCCAGCTTCTTCCAGCAATGATCAGAGCTCTTTCTCATTCATCCATAAATATAACGCCATAAGATTTCTGTTGGCCAAGGGTGGAACAGTCAAAAGTCTCCTCAAGTTCACCCTACCAATATCTGCTCTCTTCCCTTCCCGTGTTCAGTACGTGTGCCGTAGGAGTTCCTGAGTAACCAGGGCCATGCTTCAATGTCATTGTTTATCTCTCGTTGTAAAATCTTTATTTTGGCACTGTCTAGACGGTTGAGTAGATTTTCTGCTAAAAGATATTAAGAATCATGGTACTTGATAGCAAAACAGTCAATGCTTCTCAACAGCACTGCCCTGAGACAAATTATATAATAATATTTTTGCATAGAATATGGGCCTTATTATGTATTAAAATCTATGTACTAATTGATACACTCAGACAAAATCAGTTTGGAGAAGTCAAAAGTCTCAATAAGACCAGTAAAATTATTAATCTAAAGCATCACATTTAAAAATACAAAGACTGGAGCAGGTTTATTTTATTGTTCATAAGTCAAAGCCTGTCAATGATATTGAATTGCCATAGTTAGATAAAGCTCTCAGATTTTACAGCATGGACTCCCTTTCCTCGCTTTATATTTCTTAGGTCTTCAACTTGCTCTTATTATATCTTCAAATATTGTCTTCGAGCATAAAATAAATTAAACACTCTTCTGCACCAAACATTCATTTTTACAGACACAGGTCTGTCAGCTCAGGTGTCCAGATACCTTTGGAAAAGCAATTGTTGGAATGACAGTTTGCATCCTATATAAAGTCATATGGCACAGATCATTTTATTAGATAATAGACAAGTGTTTGCATTCTGTGGAGCAATTAGAAATCCTAGTGCTTGCTATCCTTCCTGTGTGGGGACCTGAAACCTCTAGCCCAGTGGGCTCCACTTTGAGACCATGTTATAGGAGAGAATTAAAACCTAAACAATACTAATTTAGCTGGTAATTAACCCAGCCATCAACCGACTGGTGATATTGTAGTCTGTTGCTTGGCAACTGCTAGGTGCTGACAAATAAATTCTTTCTTTTAGACTGATATTAATTGCCTCATTTTATTAAGTTAGAAAAAAGGAAACAACATTACAAAGAATATAAAAGTTAAGGCAAAATAAGATAATCTGACCAGAGATATAGGATTAAATCACATCAAAGGAAAACAGCTAGAAAGGAACAAGGGGGAGAAAGAAAAAAGAGGAGAGGTTCGGAGAGGAGAGGTTCGGAGAGGAGAGGTTCGGAGAGGTTCGGAGAGGAGAGGTTCGGAGAGGTTCGGAGAGGTTCGGAGAGGTTCGGAGAGGTTCGGAGAGGAGAGGAGAGGAGAGG
>WAAE01014185.1:0-18073 GCA_013400495.1 Nicator chloris | reverse complement strand
AGAGGAGAGGAGAGGAGAGGAGAGGAGAGGAGAGGAGAGGAGAGGAGAGGAGAGGAGAGGAGAGGAGAGGAGAGGAGAGGAGAGGAGAGGAGAGGAGACAGGATGTCTAAAATATGTTGGGTTTTTTGGGAACATCGCCGTAGCAGTGATACTGGTTGGTTGGTTGGTTAGGTTTCGTTTGGAGTTTGGGTTTTTTGTGAGTTTTTTTCAGTCTGGAAAAGCTACCTTTTGACAAAATAGAACAGTTTTTTTACAATGATTTTTTTTTTTTAAATATAGGCCTCAATTTGCAAAAGAATTTTGTTGGTCCAGTATTGAAGACCTTTCAGAGTAATCTTAAAAAACCTAAAAAATCCTGTTAAGAATATTTATTTAAACTATATTTGAATTAATAAGGAAATGTATATTCAGGTACTTGCTATAACAAGAGTAGAACAAAACTTGGAACTGGATCTTCAATAACAAAGGTGATTTTATCCCACGTTGCTATAACAATAATAAATAAATAAATAATAAATCCTGTCCTGGCTTCCAAGGCTTTAAAAGGTTACTCTACTTCCAAAATTACTTTCTGCATCATTTTTTCATGCTGCTTATTGGAGAATTCCAAAGATCACCTTCTGCAGTGAACAGGACAAGTTGTAATTAGCTGAGATGATGAACATGGCTAGACCTTGCCAAAAAGGAGCAGCTTTCATATAGCTCAAATAATTCATTGTAATTACTTCACCTGATTATTTGAGTTTAAGGAAAGAAAACAAAAGCACATTATAGTACAGGCACATTAACTACAATACAATTAGTGTAATTGTAATATAATTGTAATGCAGTTGCAATTTGTTAAAAATTATTCTTTCTAATGTATCTGAATTATGAACTCTAATTGAAGTTTACTTGATAGTTTCATCCTCTGTATAACACAAGAGAAATTCCTTGTCCATTGCTTCAGTTGTCTCATTTTTTTTGTTTTTGTTTCTCTGAAGAAGCTGGGCAAAAATCCCTGATATTTTCACTTGCAAGAAGAATGCCCAGTAAACTGCTTGATCAGAACATCTCTTTGTATGGAACCAGGGGTTTTGTCATGAAAAGGAGATTTGGATTGACTTTCCCTTCTACTGCATAAAATGTAGTTCAGACTTAGTGAGTCTAAGTTATGTTGATTCCTTAACACAACTTTAGGTGATTCCTGGTATGATTGGCAAAGGGACAAGGATGTGCCAGTGCTGAGCACCACATCCCTTTTAGATGCTCAGTTCCAGGAGCCAAAGTTGCAGCTGAAGATGATGGCCAGTCTGCTGAGGGAGTGAGGCAGGGAGGGAAGACAGCACTCTCTGCTACAAAGAAATGTTAGCTTAGTGTCTCGCCCTAGAGAGAAAACTTGTCCTGTTCACTGCAGGTGGTGATCTTTGGAATTCTCCAATAAGCAGCATGAAAAATGATGCAGAAAGTAATTTTGGAAATAGAGCAACAATTTAACCCTAGAGCTAGGCCAAGGATGAAAGAAGATGTTTAAGTAAAATCAGATTTCATGCCTAAAATTATGTCTGGGATTTAGATGTTATCCCTTTCTCCTTAGACAACTGGCTTACTCTTTTTCCCGTAGACTTGCTAAGAGGAGTTGCTGTCACTTACCTTTAAACAAAGTGTCTTAACTTGATTTGAGGTGATCCAAATTAGCTCAAGTGCTCATTACTTGTGTCCCAAATGAGCATCCTCAATGCTGCAAAGAATTCCCATCCTCTCTACACTGCCCTGCTGGGCAGGGCAAGGGAACATCAAAGGGGTCTGACCAAACTGCCCTCTGGAAAAGGCACTCAGCTGGGAAGAGGGAGAAGTGAAGCCCTCTGAGAGGCTGCTGCAGATTTTTTCCCATGACTTTTCAATGCAAAATGCCAAAACAGTTGTGGGAGCAGGAGCCAGGACTTCATGCATTACGTACATCTCCAATGCAGCTTGCTAGAGAGTGGTATGCCTTTTCCTGGAGATAGCAAGAATTGGAGCACTGTCTTGAAAGTTTAAATACCAGAGGAGGACTTTGGGATAACCTACACAATTGCAGAACCTCCCTAAGTTTCCGTGAGAAGGGTGCTGGAATGCATCTTGAAAGAGATGGGTTTCTATCCTTTTCTAAAGCCCCTGACCTCAATGGTATCTTGTGAAAAAGAGAATTGCAAGAATGCAGGAGAAGCTGTAGTCTGTCAGGTCTACTTAGTTGTCTTTATGGAATTAAGTTACTAATTAGGGTAGGGAGCCATAAGAGAAGTCACATGTTCTTTTGCCCTGAGGATCTTAAAATTAAAAATACTTGAAAAGACATTCTTAACACAGAACTGGGAACTAATTGGTTGTGGCTGTACATAAGGAAGCATTCATTATTTTCAGTTTGCAAAATATCCTCATCGCTAGTATTTCAAGATTCTTGCTAGCACTTAGATGGAAAAACATCATTAAAAGTAAATAGGTTATACTGAGGGAATTTTTTTAGCATGAGGTACTCAATCTCTTGCCAGAACTTAATGAAATTTATGATGTGAGAATGTCTACCAGCTGAAAAAAAATAAAACAAAAAAAAACCCTTATTTTTTTTCAGTTGTAACAATTCTATGATAAAATAGCCTTTGGAGTAGCTACGTCAGTGATTTTCACAGGCACCACACACACTATGCATAGAGAAAGGACTAGCTGTTTGTGGGAGACCTGAGATCATTTAGCTGTGTAAAAGTAGCTAGTCCAGCCTTCTTTGACAGTTGTTCCCAGCTGAATACATTAAGTGGATCTCTAATACCTAGCCAAACATTCTTTGACTAGAATAGCTGTATGAGTAAAAGCCCCCAGGTCTTTAATGATACTCTGCCACTCCGCTCCATAGGACAGGAATTTCTGTTTGTGAAGAGCACTTTCTGTGTAGGCACTTCAACTGACGTAGTCCTCATAGAAATCCCCAGATTTTCCCAGGAACTTGGGTGGATTCAACCTGGAGCGAGACACTTCCAGATTTCTGAGCTGAGGTGGGCACCACTCACCTAACTGGTTTCAGGCAGTAGCAGCCCTTGCTGCTCAAATGGGAAAGACCCTCAGGAAAGGGCATTAGCTAGATGATCAAGAAGAATGAATACAAAATGTGGGCTTTGTCAGCTGCTGTGAAAAGCATATTCTTCTGCATGATGAAGAAAACTCAGTATATGGAAAAATATTATTATTTAATGAACGCCCATTGTCATTCTCATTTGAAGTTGCTAATGAGGCTGGAGTCAATATCCTTCATCTGCTCAGTAAAATGAATTCTTTATCTTGACAGTCCAAGATTGCCAGTGGGTAGATGCAGATTTGTGAGAAGAACTAAATGGTGTTTACTGTGGTGACTGATTATCTCCTGAAGAATCATGTGTTTTTCTCCAACAGTAGAGGATATAATTTAATTAGACTGTTATTTTAAATGTTCTGACTTTTTTTAATGCATTAACTTATGGCCTGTGGCTGATAGAAAAGAAATTAACGCTGACTCCTTTGAGTGTGGAATGAATTGCAGTTTGCAAGAGGAGAAAATTAATTATAAATGCCTGCTATTTAAGTTTTCCAGATTCAGATGATAAATGAAGCAATTATTACATGTCAAGTATATAAACAGTAATTCGTCAACATTTCAGCTTATTAATTCTAACATTTGCCATTCCATGTAACATATTTATCACATTTTATTGCTTGTTGATGAAAAATCTAGCTTAGTTCTCTCAATTATCTTTACACAGCTGCATAATGAAGCAACAAAGTAAGGGTGTATATCACAGTCCTGAACGCCATGAAAGGGTTCTTATTTGTCTTGACTTGACCTCAGAATAAAGCACTGAGACCTGAGCCTGGCCCATCTACAGGTGTTCATCCTCATTTCAGCTTTCCAGCCTTGCTTTCAAGTGTTGTCCTGCCATGCTCCTGATTGCACTTCAAAGTCCATTTCTGCCTATTAATATGTGCCCAAGCCCCACGGATTCAGTCTGCCTGGGTGCCCCTTCCTGCTCTTTCTAATCCCATCTCTGTGACTTTCCTCATCTTTTCTCTGGGCCTGCAATTACATAAGAGCTGGACTGGGAGACCTCCATCATTTTCTGATCTGTCTCTGAAATTCTGGTGTTCCCTTGCACTCCCCACAAACTCTGCATTGGCATGTGTGACCCATTTCCTTTCACCCTCTCATTTGCAGAGACATCTGTCTAATCCAAGATCCTCCAAATTATACCTTATGACCAAAAACAAAGGCTTAAACTCCCTCTTGCCTAAGACAGACAGTTATGTTTGTTAATGATCTATTTATGGAGCTGTTGTAAAATCTTCCTGTTCTGCACTGCTGCTTCAGTCTGGAGGCTCTTCTGGCACAAGGTGTCAAAATGCAGAGGCATGGCCATGGAAGTGGATAGATCACAAGCTGGACAGTCTGGGTTTCTTAACAGCTTTTTATTGCTGTGTGACATGTGATTAATTGTTTTATATCCCAGGATGAAATTCTGGCCCAAGTTATACTGGTGGAAAACTGCCATGACTTTAACCCCTGGTGTTTCGTTATTCCTTCACAAGGTTAGCCAAACCAGGTTTTAGGCTGCAAAAAAGCCACAGTAAACACATGCTACTTGAATTTAAAGGGAAAGGAAAATTTAAAACCACGTTTTACAACCCAGTCACTTTGGGAAAGGCATGTATGGTGGCAGTGGCTGAAATGGCTACAATATATTCATTTTAGGCTTATCTGTAATTCAACATCTTTGCTAATAAACTCTAAGTCTTCTAGCCTTAAGGCTGCATCAGTCCCTAGGACCATTTAGCCACTAACACATGGTGCATGTGCATTATGGAATAAAACAAAAACCTACACAGAAACGCACATTTGTGACAGGCACCTTTGCACCAAGAAACTTGATCTTATTCCCCTGTTGACAAGATTGAGGCTGAAGCAGACCATGGATGACAAGGGTGATAGATGCAGCCAGTCTGTGTTTTGTCCTGGAGTCACAGAAAACCCAGTTCTGCTGGGCCATCCACCCTCAGAGCCATGAGCATGGCATCTCCCTCTAAACCTACCCTATGAGTCTTAAGTCCCATCTTCAACATATAACACGAGAGACTATGGCACATCAAGTAACTGATACTGCTCTGATGCATTTCGCAGCAAAGTCACCTAATTTGTTTGTGTGCAATATCTTTATTATGAAACAGTATGTTTATAGGAGCTGGCACCATGTCAGCATAGGATAAGTTGCCACCAGAGTCTCATTATATCATATAAAAGCAGCATTTGCATTAGTTATCATATACATCAGTCTCACTTGCCCTGATAAATTAAGCAGACATGCAGAGAAACAGTTTTAAACAGAAACTTAAAAAGAAATATCCAGCTTTGTAGTATTTAATTTTATTTTTTAAATAGTCAAGAAAAATGCCCATATAAGACATTAACAGTATTATACTTGAGCATAGATGGAACAAATGACAGGCTGACAGTGTTTGCTCAGAAGGCTGCACAGGACAGTAGTAAAACTAGAGTGGAGGATGTCATAACATATGACATCCCAAAATAAATTATGGGCTCATGAAAGTAGCTTTTTAGTTGACAATCTCAAGTTTGTTCCATTCTTCCACCCATATCTTGGGGTCAAACAAATGTTACCTCTTTAACATCAGTCTCTTTCCTCATCTTGCTGTGGTTCAAAGAACCACTTGCAGATGTTCAAGGCTACTTTCCTGCAACAGAGAGGGACGTTATTACATTTCTCTTAAGAGATTAGACTCTTCTCCACTTTCGCCTAATACGTGTGTCGGGCTGTGCTGCCTGTGTTATCTCACAGTGTAAAATAAAAGTCTTAGGAGCCATGTTTGTGTAAGAGCCATTGTAATACTCACTGCATAACCAGGCATTGTGGTTTAACCCCAGCTGAGAGCTAACTACCATGGAGCCACTTGCTCACACACCTGTAAATAAAGCCCCTTGGTAATAATTATTATAATAATAGTAATAATAGTAGTAGTAGTAGTAGTAATAATAAATAAAGAGGAAACAACAAAAAGAGAGAGAGAGGAATAAAAGCACAGTAAAACAAGTGATGCACAATGCAATTGCTCACTCCCTGCTGACCAATGTCCAGCCTAGCCCTGCACCATGAAAGGCGGCTCCCAGCCAGCTCCTCCCAGTTTATATATTGGGCATAATATTCTATGGTATGGAATAACCTTTGGGCCAATTTGTGTCAGCTGTTCTGGCCTTGCTTCCTACTGGCTTCCTGTACACCTATCCTCTGGCAGAGCATAGGAAACTGAAAATTCTTTACTTGGGGTAAGCACTGCTCAGCAACAAGTAAAGCATCAGTGTGTTATCAACATTGTACTGTAACAGCTACTAGAAAGAAAGAAAAGAAAATCTCTATCCCACAAAACCAGGACATTAGGAATAAGAAATAAAAGAGTTTGATTTCTCTTTTACACTCCTATACACTCTAAGAACATCACATATACATATTTCTGAGATGATCACCTTGTTTTGAAGAATCAGAATTTGTTTAAGTTTCTTCTTCTCTGTAGCAGTATTTCCTTTTAGCTGGTATGTTTTTAATAACAACTGAAACAAATGCTGAATTTCATCTGGATAGTATCTGAAGCAGTGTTTTGCAGATGTAAATGTCCCTACTTAAATTAAGAGGCTTTAGCAATGTTTGAGGATGATTTAGATGTCCTCTGCTGACTCAGTTATGAAGCATGCTAGAAAAGCAGAGAATCATGTGCTTATCATGTACCCTCCTGTGGTACCACCAGTGCTCTATTTGCTGCTGCTCTTTTTGATTGATATATCTGAATATCTCAGTCCATTCAGGGGGATCTCTATCCACTCTACTTAGCTCGAGGCTAGAGGTACCTCCTAGGAGATGTAATAGAAATATTTTAATGAGAATGTTGTAATAAAAAATCCTTGCAGTAAATAAACCAAGTTTGGTTTGGTTTGTTGTTTTTGTTTTTGGTTTTTAATGGATACACTGATGTTTACAGAGATAATGATCTTGTACAGAATTGGCACCTTTAGCTACAGTAAAGGCTCTCAGAATACTTTCCATGCAGCCTCAGTAGAACCCATTCAAAAAGATAATCAGTATTTCATAGCAAAAATCTAAGGCTGATACTTATCCAAGCTGTTCTCATTTGGACCTGGACAAGAAAATGAGAGAAAATATCTCAGAATCTGAAGGATATTGAAGGGAGACCACTTCAGATATTTTTGAGCATAAATCAACTCACTAGCTAAATTAAGGTGTACATGCTGTGCAACTTCAGTTCACTCAAAATGCAAAGCCTGGGGGTTTTTTTTGTAGGCCTTCCAGCAAAAACAGTCTCAAAATAAAAATACATAAATCTATTCCAGTCTGGGCTGCCTGCAAGGATGTGAGAGAAATAAAACATCCCAACAAGATGTATTTATGACATCTGGACCAGGCTCAGTACAAGAGGTTTGGACTAAAGACTGAATCACCATTTGCTAACCTATCCACGGTGAAAACTGAGCAGAGAAGGAACATAGCAAACTATTTACCTAATAATTGAGAAAATAGTCTAGATATTTTTTAGCAAAACTACTTTGAAAAATATTTCAGTATGAGCTAAAAAGTGTGACGAATAAAATCCCTTAATTTTGTCCAGGAGCACTTGCAGTAAGTCCCAAGGAATGCAGCTTCTATCCTCTCTGTACACCATTACCATCACAGAAATAAAGCAGGTAATTTACAAGATGCCAAAAATTCACTTGCCAGGACAGAACAACATTATTTATTTTTGTGCTTGGTTGAAGATCTTTTGTTATTTTGTTGAGGGGTGGGAACAAGAATAGCATTCTGCTGAATGTCAAAACAGTTTGACAATTTTTTTAGCAGCATTACAAAGCCATGATCTGCTTTCCGTGTTGACAAAATTAAAGATATTATGGAAAAGGTAAATATTCTCTATTCCAAACAATATGGGTTGAGTGAATTTGACTTATGGAACTTCTTGTACACCACCAGAAGCAATGTCATGAATATTAATCCTGTCTCTAGGTTAAAGAAGGACCAGAAATATTGCAAATTAGATTTATCAATATTAAATACAGAAGTAATTTAAATTCTAAGCATGTTTTAATCTTGACAATATTTGATACAGAAGTCACATACCTGTCTCTTTACACAAAGAGAAAAAAAAGTGATTTCTTTTTTTATGTGCTTCCTCCGAAGTCTTTAATATCATCTGGATTAAAAAAAACAAATTCACAAATAATTTTGCTGTTACCTTTAAGGTGACAGCAGCAGGCATCAAGGTAAAGAATACCTGGGTTTTAATTGATGTAGCTGATATAAATCCTTTCCTTTTAGTGTTTGGGTTTGCTAAATCTTGTCCTTCGGTGCATATGTCTTCTTTTCATGTCTAGTTTTAAAAGGTCTTATTCCGTCAGAATCTTTACAATCAAAATTCAAAGCAATAATTTTGTTTAAGTCCAGAACTGCTTCAGGATAGTCTAGCAACCTCTCATTTAGAGAGAAAATCTATTGAGAGGAGAAGAGTAAAGAGAGAATGGAAGTTTTCTGAGAATCAATAAACATTTGGGAAAGTGCTGGAGATAAGAATGTGTAAAATTGTTATCAAGCTTCCATGTTGGTGCACTTATTCACTGTTCTTGGAAATGTGGAAATGTCAGTGCAGTACTGTCTCCACTGAAGGCAGAGGAGGAGTTGGTTTTCTGATGTGGACCCAGGTGGATATTCAGGGTTTACCACATCACTAAGAAATGTCTTGCTTGAAAAGTACAAAGAATATCCCACAGGAGCCTTGCTTTGCAACACAACCAGGAAAAACACTGTACCTCCTTTTGCAACTTAGTCCCATGAAACTGAGTTACCTGTAGGAATTACACTCATAACTAATGTTGAGTTTAAAGTATGCAGAACCTTCATTAGTGTGCAATTATGAAAGAGAAGGGAAAAGCAAGCTGGGCTTTATCTTGAATTCAGTTCTTTGAAAAATGGTTTTCAAAAAAGCCAACATCATTCCCACTGCCATAGATACAAATCCATGGAGCTCATGTCCTCCTTATTTACTTTTTGACCAGTATGACCAGATTCTAATCTCAGAAGTAACTTTGCTGTGGCAATGTGTAAAAAAGTCCTGAAACTGCTCTGAAATTCTTTCTTCCCAAGAGTAAAAGTGACACATAAGAACCCAGAGGCCCACCAGCCTGGCCTGCATTCTGCAGGTAGAACCTCTCTGCATGAGTAGACAGCCAGCAGACAGTGCCAATAGTGGCCAGGAGCTTTGTGTGGACTTGTGGGATGTGCCCAGCTCTGGCAAGGTGTACCATGACACCTGGGTGCCTCAGAATTCCTGCTGGGGGATCAGTCTGCTTCTCAGACCAGAGGAACTGCTTGGCTGTGTGATTTCTGGGAGTCCCTGTTTTGGTTTTGCTTTAGCTGCCTGGAGTGTGGAACGGGACAGCACTAAGTGGAGAGGCTCCAACCCCCACCTTGCCAGCTGCTGGCCCTGGGAAGTTCTCACTGCAGCAGGCAGCATCAGGGCCTCTTCTACACTGGCCCCATGGGTGTCCTGTAAGCACTGGGCATGGTGTCAAGTGATGTTTCACAGCTGCAGGCTAAAGTGGAGACATAGCTGGGAAAGCAGCAGGTGAGCTCACAAGATGAGCAATTCTTGTACATATTTGGAAAACTGCAGGCCATTAAGTTTGATTCAATATTGGCTGTTAATTCAGGACTGCTGTTTTTTCCTCCTCAGATTGGTGCAAACATAAGGAAGAATGCAAGTCCACTCATGAGGAAAAGTTTTCAGGGGATTATTGTCTCAGGCATTAAACAGATCTCAAGAGTATTATTATGAATATCAAGTCAAGGAGCACTTTGAAGACTGTTCTTGCTCTTGTGTAAGACCTTCCTCCCTGTAGCTGCAGACTGACAGACCTCTGCACTTGTGTTTCCCAGTCTCCAGATAAATGTTTTTCTGAGTATTTGAAGTTGCCTTTCAAGTTTCATCTTTTCATAATATTGCAATGCATTTCTCATCTAGACAGTGTCAGTTTAGTTGGCTCCAAAGAAGTAGTCATACAGTCTTTTAATAAAATTTTCACTTTAAAATAACAAATTATTAAACATTATCTCGGTCATATTTCTCTTTACATTTTAGCCCATTTTACATAACCAGAGTTCAAGGTGGGCAGTTTCTGATAATCAAACACTAAATAAAAAATTCTGTTTAATAAAGTATAATCATATAATGTTTTGGGTTGGAAGAGTCCTTAATGTTGTTCCAAACCTCCTGCCATGGGCAGGGACAGCTCCCACTAGACCAAGCTGCTCAGAGCTCCGTCCAGCCTGGCATTGAATACTTCCAGGGATAGGGCATCCACAACTTCTCTGGACAACCCATTCCAGTGCCTCACCACCCTCACAGTAAAGAATTTCTTCCTGGTACCTAATTTAACCCTTCTCTCTTCCAGTCTGAAGCCGTTCCCCTTGTCCTGTCACAACATGCCCCTGTAAACAGTCCTTCTTCATCTCTCTTGTAGGCTCCCTTCAGGTACTGAAAGGACACAAGTAGGTGATCCCAAAACCTTCTCTTTCCCAGGCTGGACAAACACAGTTCTCTCAGCCTTTCCTCACAGGAGAGGTGCTTCATCCCTTGGATCAATTTGGTGGCCTCCTTTGCACTTACATAATGCTGTAACTAACACAATCACATGGGAAAATGCAGAATAAGTCCTATTTTTCTCTTTAGTATTGGAAATAGTTTAATGATGAGCTACTGGATCAGAGTCTGTCATGGTTTAAGTCCAGCTGGAGATGAAACACCACACAGCCACTCTCCTGAACTCGCCCTTCTTTCCCCCCCACTTCAGTGGAACGAGGAGGACCATTGAAGTAAAACCTGTATGTTGAGATAAGACCAGTTAAATAATTGAAAATGAAGTAAAATACAAAAATAACGGTAAATAGTAATAATGGTTATAAAAATGAAAGAAACCCAACAAGTGACGCACAATGCAGTTGCTCACCACCTGCTGACAGAGTTCCCTTCCCAAACCCAAATCGGCCAACCTTTCAGGCAATTCCCCCAGTTTATACACAGGGCATGACACTCTGTGGTGTGGAATATCCCTTTGGTTAGTTCGAGTCACCTGTCCCAGCTATGCTTCCCCCCAGTTTGTTTATTTGCCTACCTCCTTGCTTGCAGAGCATGAGACAAGAAAACAGATAGTCCTTGCTTAGGATAAACGTGATTTAGCAAAAAACTAAAACATCAGAGTGTTGTCAACACCATCTACATTCTGAATCCACAACAGAGCAGTGTGACAGGTACTGCGAAGGCACTGAGTGTACCCCAGCTGAAAGCAGGACCGGGTTGCTCCGGGCGGGCACAGCGCGCTCCGCCGGGCTCCGCAGAGTGCGGATGTCGCTCCGGCTCCGCACCCAGCTCGGGCCGTACGCGTTCTCCGCCCCGCCCTGCCCTTCCCCGCCAGATGGAGCTTCGAGGCACGGCGTGAGCCGCAAAGACAGCCTCTGGCGGGAGGGGAAACGCACATTTCTGAAGAAAACCCAAAATGACACTGGCAAAAATGCTTGCAAATGTTCTGGAGTTCTGGTAGACTCCGCGTAAAAAGCATTTCCCATTTCCAGTGCATGAATTTTGTGACATCTACACCTCACTGTAATTTTCTCCGGACTGTTTGGAAAGAAGGGCTATATTCTCAAAAGAGTGCAGAATTTTATTTCCATAGCTCTCAGTTTAGTAAAAATTGAGAATGCAAACATGCTTGCAGGTATTCTGCAGGAAAAATTAATTACACAGCTTGAACTTCTGATACTTTTTGAAAGAAGTACATTTATTTACATCTGAGACTTTCTTTTTTTTCCTAACCAGATTTCACACCACAGTGTCTCAGGTCGGGAAGATAAGCTTTAAAACACTGGCATATATATAAAAAATATTGTTTAAGTTCCTTTTATTGTGACCCTTGTTAATGTTACACAACTTAGTGAGTCGTTTTTTGAAATAGTTGTTTTCCCATCCACTCCATGAAAAAAAGAGACTGCACAGCAGGGGATGTTAGCTGGTACACAGTCTTTTCCAATGTTATTGCAATGACAGCTTTGGGCTGATGGTTGACATTAAAATGAAAGAAAAATATTTTCCAGCACAGCTAGTTAAAGAGACAAGGCCACGACAAAGTTGTTTAGCAGTAAAAGAATTGGCTTTTAGAGACTTTTTAAAAGAAGCCTGAAGCAACTTAGAGGCACAATGTCATATCAGATAGTAGCACCACTTTTTAAACCAGAAAATAAAGCTATTTGAAGGTGCCAGCTCAATAATTGTTTTGCAATAGCTAAATGCAATGATATCAGCATCTTCAGAATCTGTGAGACTGGTTTCCTTTATGTTGCTATGATACCATATTATTATTTGATATGATATGCTTTATCAGGAACCAGCATAGGAGTAATGGTCAAGAGTAAAAATTAATAATTCAAATCAAGAAAACTCTCCCTTTTCAAAAAACACTGTTTATCACACAGTTTTCCTCTGAAAAGAGACCCTGTGAAACTGATATCTATAGGTTTCATGTTTACTATCTTTCAAAAGCTCCAAGGATCAAATTGGTTACTTGGCTACTTTCCAAGCTGTTTGCTTTTCCTAGCTGCTATTTCTTCAAACCAATCTATGGTACAGACTGATTTCCTGAGCCTCTGAAATAAAATACAAAGGTGATTTTTGCAGAAGATACTGAAGATGATTTTTGTTAGGGATCCAGTTTGCATATCCTGTTGCCAAGCTGATGAGGGTGAGTAGGTACACAGGAGGCAGCTGACTAAATCATTCTCATAGGAATGGTTAAGCACAATAAACTCTGTCCATTTATCAAAAGTGACAATAGAGGTTATTGCCATTTTTCACTAACATTTAGAGAATCAAGCTCAAGATCCTTTGTTTGGTGTACCTTTGGCTGAGCTACCTTCATCCCCAGAGATCAGGGGGTCTACAAAATCCACCAAGGACCCAGGAGCCCTGAGTCCACCTGGCTCTGAGGAGAGGCAGAGCAGGATGCAGGGCAGCCCAATCAGACACAGTCACGTTCTTCCATGGAGCCAGGGCCACAGCAGCCCGGGCTTTATCCCACAGACTCGTGATGCATTCAGCTGTTCAGTGAAGTTTATCCACATTTAAGAAATTCAGTCATACTGCTAGAGGGCCGTAAAGGTCAGGGGCACATGTGGTCAGTGAAGCAACATTTGATGCTGTTACGAAATGGAGCTTCTAACAAATTTGTAGTTCTCAGGAAACTTTGAATAGTTTCACTTGATCAGATGATTTAGAGTGAAATCAAATTTTGAAATGTAATTTGTCATGAATTAGAAACCCTTCTTCTCTGCAGTGAAGACATCTTATGCCACAGACACAAGAAAGCAAGAATTTTTATGCCAGGATATCATTAGGGTTAGAAGGGGTTGCTTTGAGTTTACTTGACTCAGTAAAAGTGAACTCAGGTTCAGACTGGTTAAGACAAAACTAAAGAAAGAGCTATAGGGTAGAAGAAAAAAGTTATAATTCTCTGCTCTACATTTAAATAATCTTATTTTATACCATATTTTTGCGTCCTTGTCTTCTCCCACTCTGGTAATTACCTCTTTAACCATTTACCTTGGGAACAGACAATGTTCTGTAGGCACATGGTACTGAGTGAAAAAAATGGACACTGGTGTAGTCCTCTGGAAACACCACATCAGGTATGATGGCACAAAACTACAGTTTTAGCAAAATAGAGCAAGAACTCGTATTCCTTTATATTCTGCACATATGCATTTCCTGTAGCATATATACAAGAAATGAATAGCTATTTTATTAACCAACCCACTCATACAATATTATTCTTTATTAACTTAAGTGTCCAGTGTGAAAACTTAAACACATATATGCTTAATATTTAGATATTTATGAGCTATAAATTATGTCTTTTTACATACTTAATTCACCTATGGACGTGCTTTGCATACTAAAGCGAATTAAAAATAACTGTTGCTGGTTTATGACATGAGAAGTCCTAATCATTTGTTAAAACAGCTGGACCAAAAGACCACAAAAATTTTGTGGTTGCCTTTTCCTGGAAAGAGAGAGTTTGTCATGCAGTATCATGAGGGGATAAGTAATTTGCTATAAATGAATCAGTTTGGCCAAAATCGGTACAATCCCTAATGGAACAGCAGCCCAGACTGACCAGTTTTATCTGGCTTGTATTAGCATAGAAAGTATGCCCATAGGTGAATTTAACAAAAATTCATTCTTGCAGTGTAAGCTATCTTTACCTAGAGACTACCTTCACCCAGAGCACTCACTTCAACATCTAAATAAAATCTCTTCTGCTTTGTGACAGGACAATAAAGATTGATTCAGCACATTTGATGCCTGCTAATTTAGAAAACAGGAGGAACTCTATCCATTTAAAATGTCTTTCACAAACAGCACAGATACTACTTTTCTCAAGAACAAGAGATTTAACGCTGCATCTGCAGTATATTTTTAAAAACACCTGAGGTGTGTAAAATGCCCTGGATCTCTAATAGCAAAAATATGGAACTAGGAGGGCCCTGAAACAGTTAGAGAGTTTTGTTGCCATTGAGTAGTTAGGCATTTGCAAGAATTAAAAGAACCTTCGTTGTTGGAGCCCAGGGCTCGACAGAAACCCCCATGAACACCCCCATGTACATCTTGGGGGGTTCGGGACCCTTGCTGGGACCCCAGGAGAACACTGCCTTTCACCTTTGCCCATGGAAAGGACTTTTAACACATAGAGAAGAGTTGTAGGTTTGGTAAAATATTAATTTAGTTTATCATAGGGTGTGAAAATGTAGTTTGGGTTTTTAGGACGGAGGCTGGAAAAGGGACAAGATGGAGGATCTTGGGTGGTACCTGAGCTTCTTCTTCCTTCTTCATAGACTCCATCTTCTGTTGTGTGATGGCACAGGGTGATTGGGTGGAATGGTTTGAGGTAGAAGTGTCATTTAGAGAGATAAGAATAATTGGTACAGAATTGTAAATATCATATATTTGGGATTTGGATTGGGTCAAATGGCTTCATAAGGCCTTGGGGGTCACTCCCTCGGGGCCATTCCAGCCGTGTTCTCAAAGAGAAAAGACCTTGTAACTGAAGACCATGCAACAAAAAGATAAGAAATAATAAACACCTGAACAAGAAGCTGGAAGTCTCTCTCTACTCCTTTCTAACTCTGGCACGAACTGATCTCGGAAGCGGACAAGCATTCCGAGACTTCAGAAGCAAGTAATTAACGTACTGCTAATTTTGACATTACTTTGCATTTCCTTTAAATGTCTGCAAAACTCCCACAGCCACCACAGCCATGTATTTCTACAGGTGCCAGCAGGATTTCACATAATTTTTTGTCTAATGTAGACCTGAATATGGTGGGGCTGTGGGATATTGGCTGTGATTTGTTTTATGAGCAAACGAAACTGAGGTTTGGTTAGTGCATGAGTTAGTGTTAGTTTCAAAGCTACAACCTGGGCTAGTGAAATTAGACTTCACAGCTTTCAAATTATGTTCAAATATGCTCTGTCAACATTAGCTGCCACTCTTATTGACAAGCAACCAGACTCTCTTGATTGTCAAATTCGAACTTAGCTTGATCAAGCATGATTTGTTCTTTAGCTCCCAACTCTGGATCTGCAGGTGGAGGAGAAACACAGTGGGAAACAGGCATGGATGGGCCTGTTTATCCCAACATTTTATCCCCTTCTTTCCTTCTTCTCCTTAAAGCTAGTTACTACCATTTTCTCTGCAGCCACTTTATTCTGTTTCTAATATCTCTATATTCTGAGGCTCTTCCACTTTAGTACTGATGTATCTCAAGGCCCAGATTTACTTCCAGACCCTTCAAGATTCATTTGTTTAACTTATGACCTCAATAAGAAAAACAATCCTTTCAGTCAGAGGAAGACAAAGTTGTCAGCTTCTCTTCAGTATACAAATGGTATCTTCTGACAAGATCCCTGTCTTCCAGGTCAGCCTATGGACAAGGCTCAGGTGTGGCAGTGTTACCAACCTGTACATACATATCTGGTACACCTGTTTCATTACTTGCTTAATGTTCTGCCCTTTTGTGGGGCTTCTGGGAGTACTAGGCACCACTGGAACCACAGTGTCATTTACACCAGGTCACTGCTCCTGGTTGTTCAGGATGATATTGGGTTGTTTGCTCCTCCACTTGTTTCAGAAAGTGTCACAGTGATCTGGCAGCAGCAGTGTTTGCCTCAGCTCCATGATGCCTCCCTAGTAAATGCAAAGGCAGAAAAGGAAGGTAACACCTCTTTCAGGAAAACTGGTTTTTTTAACTTGTAGAACCCAACCATGTGAGCAGGGTTGACAACAGGGATGTCACAAACCATATCATTAGTAGAAAACAGGATTACTGAATTGCCAAAGATCTTAAGTTAAACTGTACCCTATCCTTGTCAAGGTCATAGAGGTGTGATGTTGTCTTCATCTCTGTAGGAGATCTCATATTTCTGATGGTTTTCCCTGCTTTTTTTTAGAGAGCAACTGCAAGATTATCAACCCTGAAAATAATACACAGCATAAGCAGCTTGGGACAGCTGAAGTTGTTGTTAATGTCTTGTTAAATGGATACTGTTAAATATTATAAAAAAATATATAAATGTTCCAGGAAAAATTTTAAGGAAAAATTTTGCTCTAATATTGCTGTGTTGTCACAAAAGGGAGCATATACTAAAAAAATCATTGTTTGGTCCCTACTGTTAAACGTTCTCTGCGAAAAAGAGACATAAATAATGTAAAAATTGATTCTCATGTGGGAACGTTCCTTGACTCATTGAAGTATCTGTCATGCCTTCCTTCCTTTTTGTGTAAGACCTTTGAATTAGATGTCCACGGCTGAAAAGATTTCTGCAGGTGTTTTGTGAAATCAGTTGCTGTTTGTAGAGAGACATGCTTAGTATGCATTGCCATGTGCAAAGTAAGAAAATAGACCTTGTGCAGTACCAAACTAAATAATCACAGTAAATGGAGGCATTTACTAAGTTAATCCTTAAAACTTAAAATGTAAATATCCCCGCTGAACCAGAAACCCTGTGTCATTAGTGTCACCACATACAGATGCTTTTAAACTAGAGAGAACTGCTCTAACAGAGCCTAACTGGAGAGAAGAACTTGATAATGAAAAGTGGTGACTCTATTTTCAGAAAAGTAGCATTTACTCTTTTTCCTCAGAAAAAAAAAAAAGTATTTACTACAGTAAGCTCTCAAAAAAAAAAATGGCACAGCCTGAACAAAGCTGTCCTCAGCTCAACCAACAACAGTATGATTCCTGTAACACATTCCAGTGGCTTCTGCACTGGGCTTCTAACTGTGGTACATTCCTCATGTTATATATCCAGCTGAATTTTTCAACGTAGTACCTCTAAGGATAGAGGGAGAACGAAAAGAAGACTAGTAAGTAAGATAACAGCAGTTTGTAGGTAGAAAATACAAATACGAAGGAATTGTTATGAGGCCAGTAAGAAATTAGTTGAAAGTATCAAAACTCTTAAAAAGCTGCCTCTGATGCAGCCTCTATTGTTTCTATCTTGTCAAGTATTCATATTGATAAATCATGTCTGGCTAGAATGAGAACCCTGGTCCAGGGGGAATTGCTCTCTAGAAACACTCAGCTGCCTCCCACAGCCAGTGCAACCGTTCACTTAATCCTTTATGCAGTTCTGCATTTGAGAATGTGTTCACTCCTTGCAGCAAGCAAGTTGCAGCACACAAAGAATCTCTCTTACTGGAGTGTTTTGATTTTTTTCCTCACGTTTTAAAAAATTTCTCACATTCTGCAAAAATAACATTCGATATGGGAAACTAAACTGTGAGAGAAGCCAGAATAACCTTCCTCAAGAGCTTAGTGTATATCATGTATATGACATTCTAAACAGCAATGCATGTGTCATCTATGACAATGTTACATAAATTGGCAAGGAATGAGAATAATAATAATAATAA
>WAAE01014183.1:0-20365 GCA_013400495.1 Nicator chloris | reverse complement strand
TTTTTTTTCCTATTTATATCCATCTCATTTACTAAGAGTCAAGCTAAAACCTTTCCTTACTCTATATCAATGCTAATAAGTACATAAAGGTAAATACAATAAGCAAAGCCAGTTTTATAGTCTGAAACAGTGAATCTGTGATACCTTTCCAAATGGAACAACTTTAGCCATTTTCCAGAGGGAGATTTTTTTAATAGGAAAATTATCTTTTGAAATAATAGTTGTGAGGGTAATGAGAAGGAACAGAAGCCCGTTACCCTCCCTTGGAGTACACATAGGTATAGACAAGTACCTGTGACAACACAAGATTTCCTGTGTCTCTGAGTACTTCTCTGTCTGGGAATGCATCCTGCTCTTTCACTGGGATCAGCACCTCAGCCAGGCATTTAAGGGGCTGAGAACTGCCCCAATCTCACTAGCAGTGCAATCTCTGCAAGAATTGCTTCAGCAGGATAATAGCAGAAAAAAGCAGGAAACATTAATTTTAATTACTTAAGACACTTGGGTCTTCATCAGAACAGATACACTGCTTTCAAAAGATAACATTTAATTTCTTTTTCCTTTAAAAAATACAAATATAATTGAGCAGTGTGAATTGAGCTGCAAATCAATTGTTCTGTAGAAAGAAATGCGTTCACACTCAGAAGTTGAGGAATGAATTAAACTGTCTGCCACAGAATTTGGCCCTAATCACCTTCAGGTGATTCTCCTTGATAAGTAATTAATCAGGAATCCTTGTTCTTACCCCTCTGCATGGAGAGTGGGCAGGAGGAAGGGCTCTTTCACCTCATCACTCCCCTATATCCGTCTCCATACATTGGATATAGAGATACATGAGCATTCATGGAGGTATCTGCAGGCATATGCAGGTCATGATGGGTTTATATGGGTGAGAGCAAGTGGAAAAGGTTGCTGATTGTCAGCACCTAGCTTTCTGTTTCGAGATTAGTGTTTGAGTGTGGGATGCAGCACAGAAAATCATGATTCTAATTATCTAGGCATTAAAGTAAGTCCTCCTGTAATATAAGAAGTGGAGCTTAGTGGCAGAGCAGCTCCAGTGGATTCCTTGCTTGTGGTGTGTTCTGTAAGATGGAGTTTGTGGAGTTTCCTCACAGCAGGGTGGCCACAGCACTTGCACACTGCTGAGAGAGGAAACAGGAGAGTGGGGACATCAGTCAGTCACAAATGCCCTTTGCACTGGCAGAGCCAAGAAACCTGTTAGCAATTGCACCGGCAGAGCAGAAGTGGCAAAAAGCTAGAGCTTCAGTACAGGTGAAAAAATGTGTGCCTGATGTCCTCTAATGGTGTTACTGCTTAATGAGACTATTGGTGGGCAAAGAACAATTTGGAAAAAAATAAGAGAAGGAAAAGAAATAGGGTTTTCTTTTTATAGTCTTTAGGTTATCTCATTTAGCACAGAAGAATTTCAGAAAGGCAGTATGTGTGCACAGCCATTCACATACACCTGCCTTGCCTGGTGCTGTACTAAAGCCAATTTGAGTCTAATGTTTTTGAATGAATTGCTCCAGTGGTTTGCTCACCCATGTGGAAACCTCACCTCTGTGACATGGGCAAAGTCAGCAAGACATTGGGTTATCTGGTGCAGACCACAAGATATTTCAAACATAAGCTTCCCATGAGGCTATTTAAGATGCAGGCATTTTTCCCCTGCTATGTTTTAGGAAGTCACATCTCCAATGGGTCTCTGCAGATTTTTTGAATTTTTTTTCCCTTTCAGAAATGCCCATTCTTTTCTCTGCCACCAACTAATGTAGTTGCAAAAGCTTATCTGACCTAATCGCAGTGAAATTATTCATACTTTTTTTCTTTTTCAAATAGTCCTTCACTATCATTAAAGCTGTAGAAATATGAAATGGAAAATAGTTATATGTCTGGTTTCTACTAAGCTCTTTCTAGCAAAAGCTTGATCTTAGCAAAGACAGCATTTAAAAAGAAACAAAAAATGGAAAGCACATAATTTGCATCAGCTGTCTTTCAAATATTTTACCACCACGTCTCTTCCACAGTGAAATGTGTGAGAATAGCAGTATGAGGCAGAAGCTCTGAAAAAGTGACTAACTCTAATGAGAGATGCTCTGTTTTTAGCATGTTACTATTTCTAAAACAGCCATGACTTCTGTGGAGTTCCTTCTGACTTGTTAACTTTCCGAGGTAAATATCTGCCAAGTACATTAAAAAACAATAAATGAAGAAAACAGATGCAGTAAGAGCAGAAGTCAGGAGCACACTACCAATGAGGTTAGAATGTTGCCCTAAACCATTGATTGCTGGTTGCCCAACAACCCCATTTCCAAAATTATGCCTTCCAGCAGTAATAAAAGCCTGTTGTAAGTGAAGAGTTTGTAACTAAAAGGGTGATGCTGTTGTCTTCCCATGTGCAGTTTGAAGATAATGATGCATTTTGCAATTTTGGCTGTTAATGGCTATTGTTTTACATGTTGTAAGCAAATATTTAGATATTGTTAGAGTTTTTTTAAATAACTGTGTTCATGAACACAAATATATTTGTTCAAGCCTTATACTGACCATTCCAGTAAGGACCACGACAATCATGAACGTTCCCTGCTTCAGAGAGGCACTCAGAGCCTGACAGTACAGACCTCTGTTATAGGCAAAGCTCCCTTATAATGGGTAAAATTCAGTTTTGATATTTTTCTGATTTCCTTGATGTCAGCTTTTTCAGTTTTCTGGCAGATTTCTTCCTAAATACAATTAAGGAACTTCTTGATTATTGAAGAGCACATAACAATATGCTCTTCAAGAGAAGGTGCTCGTGCTATTTTGCTATGCTTCCCCCCAGAGACTTCTTCCTTATAGAGGCTGTTCACAAACACTAATGATTTCTTGTACAGAACCCTTTCATTTGTAGTGCTTCTCTTCCACAGGGTGGTGTTTTGTTTTCTTTTTTTTTTTAAGATGCCAAAACAATGTCTTTCAAACCTTGAGGGTTGTTAGCAGCAGCAGAGAATGTAGAGGTAGCTATCAGATTTTGCTTTCCCCTTCCAGCTACCTGAGGGATTTCACAGTCCAGTCAAAGAGCACTGTTTGATCACTTCATGTGCTGCATGTATTCGGCGGAAGGATTTTTACATGCTCTGTAGCATTAAGTGATCAAAAGAAGTGAGATCCTCTGTTGTAGCATTGATAATAGGCTATTCTGCTCTGTGTAGCACAGCACACCAGTAAATTGTCAAGTTGGTTTTGATTCTGAAAGATCATCAAGATGAAGAAAAGTAAGATAAAGGAAACTACTACCATGGAGGAAAATATACATGGCATTAAAGCTTGCCATAGAATGGCTCTACACTTGAGGATAAAAGGAGGAAAGCTGGCAACAGAAATTATAGGACTGCTCAAAAATTGGGCAAACATCCAGGACTTGCCTTTCTTCCCAAGTCCTACCTGTGGCAAGTTGTAGCTCTGCTGGCTGGGAACAGTGCAGGTTACATGTCTTTGTGTGAGGGCTTTTAATTTCAGTTCTATATTTGTCTCATAGACCTGTAGTCAATTTGTGTGTATATGTGCTTCCTTTTTTTTTTTTTTTTGTTTTACTTTGCTGTTCTACTTTTCAGTTATAAATTGCTTCAGACAGAAAATTTTCTGAAGTCAGAATATCATGCTTTCTTCATTTTACAGATAGGAGGCAAAAAATATTCATCTAAGTCCACTATTCAGATGCCCAGTTTTTAAATCGCTTTGTGGACTGGATTTTTTTCCTTTTCCTTTCAGTTTTCTTTCATGTCACTATGAGTACTTAGTAGCCAAGATGATTAGGAACACGTTATTGCAAACTGGTGACCCCAAAGAAAGGGAATAATATTTAGGAAACTATTCTGGAAATGCATTTGCATGCAGGCAATCTCAAAACAATAAAGGAATACTAAGTTTGCACTTAAAGAGTCTTTAAAAAGGCTTTTTTTCCCAGTGTTTGTGGTAGGCATCTGGAAATATTCAAGACCCTGATTAATATTAAAGGGGAGTTTATCAAAAGTATGGATGGCAGATAGGTGTTCATTTTTCATTAAAGCTCATTAGGAGTTAGCTGTCCAATGTCATTTTTGGTTATTAATAATTCCCTGCAGGCTTTTAATATGGAAAGTCCCTTTACCCAGATTCTCAAAAAATAATTACTGGTGTTTTCATGAGCATGTGTGTTGATCATATAGCTATTAATCATTTAGCATGAAAGCCTGCTTGAGAATTTGCTGATTCTTCACTTCTGGTCCCAGTTATATGTCCTACTCACTCTGACTTCAAATTTGTTTCAGACACACAAAATATCAGAAGAGTTCTCTAAAACCTTTCTAAACACAGAAATCAATGCCCTTAAGCCAGGATAACTTCCAGTGTGGATTAGATTGTACTGGTACCAAGGTGCTACTCATTTGTTTTACACCCTTGAATGATTGTATCGAGTTCCAGGAACACTGTTTTAATAACCTCTGTATAAAACCATTATGAAAAACTGGAAAGCAAGCTTAATTTTCAAATCTCACTGTGCCTGTTTAGAAACACATGTTGATATGTGTGCGGGGAGGAGCAGTGTTTGCAATTTGTGAGTAGCTGGAGTTTCCAATGAATATGGAATTCCTCAGGCTGGACATTCTGTATTTAAGGTACTCGATATGTCTGCCCACATGGAAAATAAGGGTACAGGGCAAAGCCAAGCCCTGTGAGCTACCTTGGCCAGTAATTAAGACTTTGTTTCCTCGAAATTATGCTTTGTTTGGTGAACAGCATCTCTTCAAACCATCCATAGCATCTCACCACGACTGAAACCCCTGGGTGAGACACCGGCAAGGTCAAGGTATTTCTGTGAAACATTCTATTTTGAAAGAAATAACACATTAAGGGCTGGCTACTCAAATTGTTCTTTACTGCATGTTTTCTCAGAAAAACTTAATTTTGTGTGCTGCAGTAATGATGCTGAGTGGATAATAAGATGCAGTGCACTGCTGTTGTAGGCTCTACACCATATGTCTTTCATAACTACTGCATTTTAAGGGTTGGTTGTTCAGGTAATTGTGTTGTCTCAGGAATTCATCATCAGGGTAACCTGAAATAATGCACCAATAATGTAATTCTTATGGCAGTGAGAATTACAATGTTTGAAACTAAACAGGAAGACTGCAGACTGAGAGTTGAAGTGTCAGAACTGTAGATTTATAAATATTTCTATATTTTCTGTTTGCTGAGCTTTATGTATAAATTGAATTTCTATAACACTTTAAAGCAGACTGTGAGAACAATTATTTTAAAGAAGAAAAGTGATACAAGTCATTTTTTCATAGTAGTAAAGAGTAATTGCTTCCCACCCTAAAATGCTGGGTCAATGAGTGATTACTCTCATGATATCTTCTTTCAAGAAATTTTGTTCTGTGGGTCACACAGATGGCACTTTGGGGCATAAAAATTGTTATGTCACATGTTGTTCCTTCCACTTAGTGAGCCACTTAGGTGGCTCTTTTTCTAGGTGTACCTCAGTTGTGAATTAGTGGGGTGCTGAGCCCATACTTCATCTACGTCTTTTAAGGGTCATTGGTTTAAGGCTAGAAGATGCTTAATTTTTATTGACCAATGCTTAAGAGTGCAGTAGCCCTGGTAGCATCTGTATGTATTTGCATGCATAATATTGTTACAGTGACAGTGCTCTTTCTTTTGTGTCGGCCAGGGACATCTGGTGAACAATGAATTTTTATTATTTCTGTATCAATTTAGAAAACCTAGATAACTTAGTGGCATGAAATTGGGGTAATGTAAAGGTTTATTCAGAGGTCTTACAGAAATTCTGAGTAAAATAGGAGAGTGAAATATGATGCAAATTTTTCCGTCAGGTCTCTTTTACAAAATTCATGAGACAACTAATGGAGGATCCCAAAACTGGAGGAGGGAAAAAAAAATTCTTGCTGCATATTTATGATTATCGATGTTTTTCGAGTGTTTTGTACCATCTCTGGAAGGATCTTGGTGTAGATGAAAAAGGTGTTTGTGCTTAGGTGAGCATGAGGGTGCTGCAGGAAATACTGGTAACATTTCTGGCTCTGCAGACATTTTTCCTCTGTGAACAATCTGAACAGTGGCATAGCACAGTGTTAGGCAGCGTTTTGTTTCCAGGACTGCGTTTCCAACGGATGTGTGCAAATCGGTAGCATGGATCTGACTGCTCTTCTCACAGGAATCCAAGGGCCACATTTGGATTCCAGCCACCACTAAAGCCCAGTGATGATTTAACATGATTAGTAGTTCTTTCTCTTGGTCTACCACCAGTATCTTGCAAGGCTTTGGGTTTTGAGTTTTTCTGTACAGTTATCAGAACTGGTATCTTGGATTAAAATGAAAAGTGTTGGGTTTTGGTTTGGTTGTTGTTGTTGTTGTTTTTGGTTTGGGTTGGTTGGTTGGTTGGGTTTTTTTGTCTTTTTCGTTTGGTCGGGTTGGGGTGTTTTCTCATAGCTTAAGGTCTCTAAAGACGTGAATTTGAGAAATAAATATTGGGAAAATAAATGATGAGAACTTGCAAGAAAGAACACTGGCAATAGTTTAGTGTCCTCACCAGGAAACCATAGAAAGGGAAAGTTTGGTTGGTTTGTATTGTTTGCTTTGCTTTTCCACTCTAGCTACACATTACCAGCTTTTGGGAAAAAAAAAGAAAAACCACATAGATTCCCACTTGTCAGATGGCAAAAGACTGAGTACCAGGTAGATGCATGCCATCAGACATCAGCAGAAATCTTTGCTTCCTTGCTTGAAGTGCCAACCTCTGAGTAGTAACTTCGCTTATCAGTACTCTGATAGAGGTTTCATGCCCCTCCTGGATTTTCTGCAGTATGTCAAGCACTGATATGCTGAAAATCTTTCTGAAATACCTTTCTGAATTTATGAAAGGGCACAAAACCTGGCTGTAAGTAATCAAGATGAGGTATGACAGGAGAGTGCCTTTTTCCATAGTGTCTTGACTTGCAGTTGACTAAAAAGGGAAAAAAAAATGTTAATGTTGGAAAAAATAGATTACATTCAAGTGAAAATGATCTCACTCTTAGTAAAACTCAAGAAACTTACACTTCAATAAAATCAAAGTAAACCTTCACTTAGTTCTAAGACTTTGTTACTGCATTCACCAGAACGTGGTGCCTCAGGGGCTGATGATACAAAATGCAAGCTGGCACACTTGATTTTTTTCTTCTCAGTTTGTCCACCCGTGGGAGTCCCAGTGTTATTGCTTTTCCTTGGAAGTGGTTAAAGGTTGTAAGCATTACGAGCTTAGGTTGTCTGCAGCCTGTTCTAAAACTACTGTTGTGCCAAATTTACATGCACTCATGTTTGACTAATTCCGGAGTTATTGCTACAGAGAGCAGCGAAGCATTGCTGATGTTATAGGAAATATCCATTTTATATACTTTTTTTTTAATATATATGTGTGAGTGTGTGTGTACATACANTGTTATTGCTTTTCCTTGGAAGTGGTTAAAGGTTGTAAGCATTACGAGCTTAGGTTGTCTGCAGCCTGTTCTAAAACTACTGTTGTGCCAAATTTACATGCACTCATGTTTGACTAATTCCGGAGTTATTGCTACAGAGAGCAGCGAAGCATTGCTGATGTTATAGGAAATATCCATTTTATATACATTTTTTTTTAATATATATGTGTGAGTGTGTGTGTACATACATATGTATAAAACTAGCATTGGTTTTACTGTGTTTTGGCAGATTGGTAGCACTGAACTAGAGTCCAACAGGGAACAAATTGCAATGTCAGCTGTTGACTTGATTTGCATTCCACCTTTCTTTCTTGGTTCTCGGGTTCATCAGCATTCCTGGTGCCTCATGAGAAGTCTGTTAAGTATTTAGAGTACACAATTCATAAAACAGGCTTGAAACTACTCCACTGGAGCTGCTAGATTGCAGCAGTTGCTGCCAGAGCTTTTGAAGACAAAATGTTTTGAAGTGATTGGTATGTACACACATACACATCCTATACTGTTGGAGCAATCAAAGCTCCCAACGTTTCTGAGCACATTAAGAGCATAGAAATGGAGCTATCTCACAGTTTTATCCAACTGCTTTGAAGCCATTAACACATTTGTCCTTAATCTGTGAGCTTGGACAGCAGAATTTAAGCTCTGCACAAAGCCTACATTGCATGTTGCAGTAAGGTACAGGCCAACAACAAATTAACTTATCTGCCTGTGTAAGTACTGTTGAAATAAAATCTACCTTGGCCTCAGAAACAGGACAGCTGTGTGGCCAAAGCACCTCCAAACCAGAAGTTTGGTGTTTCTGGGGAGTTGCTGGCTGGGGCTCAGAGTGTCATGGAGTGTCTGTAGATGAATCCTTGGTCTCTGTGCTGCATTGTCCCAGGGAGGAGTGGTGGTGATGTGGTGGATTTAGCATTATTCATACTACCTTCGGATCTGACGTTCAAAATTATTTCCATAGACACAATATTTAAGCCACTTCTGGAAATGCGTCCCTCCTCTCTTGGCCTTTTTTTGGAAACTCTCCCACCTCCTGCACGACTCCACTCTGTTATTGTGGCCTTAGCAGTATGGAACAGATAAAGGTGCAGTAGGAGAAGGAATTGATTCCATTACTATGTTCTCTCACAACTGAGTGAGACTGAGAAAAAGAAAACACAGGCTGAGAATAATAAACAGTGCAGTGGACTTCTATTGGCTCTGTGTACAGAGCTGATTTTTACCAGGGCAGCTCTGAAATTATTGTCTTTGCTTTTTGTGGGGGAAAAAAAAAATCTTTGCTTGTGGGAATGTGAGCCTGTACTATTTTGGGTCGTTGGTAGGGATAGCACCATTCAACAGTAGTGCTGACTTATTGCAGTATTTAGTGATGCACAGACATTTCTACAGTGCCCATCAGCAGGGTGCTGAAGAGGAAACCTCTCACTCAGCATTTGTCTGAGGCTGTTTCTGACAGGCAGGATGACTTCTAAGAATATTTTGAATGAACAAGTGATAAAGGAAAATTTCTACCACTTTACTATGCAACTGAGGCTGGCAGCATGAAAATAGTAATTTAGTAGGGTTTAATTTTATGAGTATCTTTCCTTTCTGCACTACCACATTGCTCCAAAAAAAGAGGAAATATAAAAAACAGCTCTTTCTAAGAGGTCACAGGCCCGCTAGATTAAGCATAACAAGGCTGAGGACTGAGATCAAGTTATCTAAACAGGGTGCTGTATGTCAGCTGATCCACAATTATTCTGTGTGCACATGGTCTTAACTTAAGACAGACAAAAAGTACCATGACAAAGACATATGAAAAATAATGTTATCTTGAAGTGGGGGAGGTGTGCAGTGAGTCAAATTCCTGCATGATCATGCAAGGGCTTAGAAAACCCCTTTTCTACATAGAAAGGTGCTTATTGCAGCATCAGGTTTTGTTTTGTGGCTCTAAAGGGCTGTGCACAATGGGGTTGTAATTCATATTATGTTTGATGCGATGTCCAAAAGTCAAAATTAAAGATGGATATAATAATCAGGAAGTCTTCAATTTGAAACACAGATTTGCTTCCTTGTTTTATGGAGGTAAAAAGATGCCTACAGGTGCTGGAGAAGTGTAGAAAAATTAAGTATATCCTTCAAAAATGGAGTTTTTGTGGTTTCACATACACAAATATGTTACAAATAAAGACAAAAGAATCACTGTTATATGTTACCAGCTTTTAGGGTGATATTTGCTCTTGCATCTGCATGCTTGGTGTCTGTGCATAGTATTTCTGTACAAATGTAGGGAAGTCAGGAAAACTTGGCTTTTTTGTACTAGAAGGTATATATCTATAAAGGAAGGCTGAAAGTCTGCTTTCAAGTCTGCAAAGCATTCATTTCACTTGCCAATACCTGGCCATTTGCAAATGGTAACTTGGCTGCAGCCCCACATGCTTTAACTTTGGTAAAACTGCTGGTATATGTGCCATGTATGCCACTTCTTTTTACCCCCCACCATTTCTATTCACTTTAAAGCTGTTTTGTTTCCTTCATAATTTTTTAAAATGTTTAAAATATATATATATGCATATATATAGCAAATTAGAAAACTGGTATATTAAATGAGGTTATGAATAGTATAATTATGAATTGGGGTAAAATTAGTCAGCTTTATTTAATCCTCAGAGCCTTTTTATTTCTTGAAAGCACTATGAAAAGTTGCATATGCCATTATCATTACATGCTGGTTTTCTGCATTCAAAAATTAGTAAAGGAGGAGATTGCTTTAAAGCAGGACAATATTACATTTCTTTGTATATATTTCTGTGTAAAGAGAGTAATGAAAGAGGTGAAACAAATAAGCTACTGCATCCATGGGAAAAAAATGGGTGAAATTTATTCTGAATCTAGTTGAAGCAGGTGAAATTAAGAAGAGCTACCATTACCTTTCCAAGATAACTGGGAAATTGCTATGCAACACACCAGAGACAAAAGAAGATGAGCATGAATTGGATAAGGTGTATCCCTTATTGACACTCTATAGACATGGAAAAGTAGGACCAGCGAGTGGAGAATTATTAAAACAATCCACAAGGAAAAAAATGTTTAGAATATTGTTCAATCAACCTAGCCAATAAAAAAAAAAATTCAGATTCATTCTGCAAATCTCATCAGGGAATGATCCTTCAGTTGTTTCAAAAAAGGTCATAGCTGAGGAGCTGATAGCGTCGTGCCAAAATGTTGAGTAACTGCAGAGGTGTTCAGCAGCTGCTCAGCTGTGTCCCTGCAGTATGCAGGAACTGCTGGAAAACAAAGTCAGATGTTTAAAAAGAGAATAAAAGAAAGTGGAAGAACTCTTGAGTTCTTTGATTGGGGGACTTTCAGAGACAAGGAGCTGCAGAATACACATACTGCAGGAAGCAGTGCTAGGGTAGTAAGACAGAGAGAGCAGCCACAAGAGCTCTGCTAGAGAGGTAAAACTGGTTCTGGAAGGTTTGATGTGGATGACCAAGACATACAAAGTAGAATATTTCATTGTGTTTCATCTGGTGGTGTAAAAACTTCATGAAGTTTTTTAACTTTAAAGAAGGATGTACCACTTCCAGAAATTTCATGTAGAATTACCAATTGTTATGAATAATTCCCTAATCTCATACTGTGTTGTGCTTTTCTTTTTTTCTCCTCAGTGTAGTAAATACCTTTATTGAAGAGTAGAATTGATTTTATGGGAGAAAAAAAATTACAAACCCCTTAAGTTAACTTTAAAAGACATTAAAGACTTTATTAAAATATGTGTCTCATTAGAGTGAACATTTTAAAAATCAAAAGTCAATAAAAATGAAAACATGCCAATACAACAATCATTTGAAAAATCTACTGCCTTGGTCCCAGGTATTGGTGTTCATGGGAAGTCCCCTTAGCCTTAAGAGCACTCAGACACAGGAGTGTATAGGCAAATCCCAGCAAAAGAATGACTCTCTGGCCTTGGTGAGAACATTACCACATCCCTGTGTCAGCAAAAGACTTTTCCTGCTCTCTGGCTCTGAACAGGGAAGTCGTTGTTAATTGGCCAGTGTGATCTTGGCCTAATGATTCAGAATCACCACAATGTGATGCCAAAAATCTCTCTATGAGAAAAAACAATCTCTTTGTTATAATTGGTGAAGACTCTAAGTATGAATGAGGTTTGAAAAAAGGAAAAGCAGGGATGGCGCTTGGCTTTTATGGCCAGAAAATTCATGTATCTCTTCCCAGTGACACTGTAAGGCTTTCTGTTTTGAAAGTCTAAAAGGAAAATTTTGGTTTAATCCTCATGGAGGTGAGGGAGAGGACAAAGACAGAAACCTTGAGCTTTCCTCCATCTTCCCCCATCCTCATCTTGATCTCAATCTCTTGGAAAAGGAGAGAGCTCAATTTGGTGAAATAGCTCATTTGGAATAGCAATTACCCTTCAAAAACACGTCCCAGACTTCCTAAGCTGTCAGAAGGTTTGTCACTACCACACGCAAACCTTCAGAAGTTACACCTGAGGAGGCAAGATGTTAGAAATCTTCCCCTGTATGACACACTGTCTCAATTTCTTCTAAAACAACTCTTAATTAGTTCTTTTTCTTCCTCCTCTTTTTTTTTTCTTTTCTTTTTTTTTTTTTTTTTTCAACTATGCAGCACCAGGGAAAAATTGGAGTTAAATTTAATGTTGGGACGGATGACATCGCCATTGAAGAGATGAACGCCATCATTAACGATGGGAAGTACCATGTGGTTCGCTTCACGAGGAGTGGTGGCAATGCCACCCTGCAGGTGGACAACTGGCCCATCATCGAGCGTTACCCAGCAGGTAAGGGCTCACACCAACACCTGGCACGAAGAGGGCGGGGAATACCTGGAGTTTGCCTCATTTTGCTCCTCTCCTGATGCAATATCAGCTCCTTTGAAGTGTTTTAGTAGCTACAGAAGTAGTGAAAAGAATCCTGAAGCAATGCAGTTTATGATGATGGCATTTCGTAAGTTAGTTTAAAAGTCCAAATTCAAGTTATTACTGGAAGTGGAAAAATGAAGTTATCAAGGCATGAAGTAGTACTTTTGTTTCTTGCTATCATTTGTTTTTATTGCATTTTTGGTTTAGGAGGGGGAAAAAAAAAGGCTTTGACAAAAGCTACACAGTTTAAAGTGACTCACAAGTCTATCCCCAAGTGATGGGGTGAAACATTTACTGAGGAAAAGGTTGTCTGTGTTCTTTTGATTACAAGATTACAGCAATCTGAAGCTTACGAATTTAGCAGAAGTCTTCCAGCAGATGCAGAGCAAATGGTGCTGCAGTTATCAATTGTACAATCAACCACCCAAACTGAGGTGCCCTAACTGCCAACGCAAACTACAGGAAATCGTTTATGCAGATGATGCTGGTTACTTGAAGAGGACCACTAGCATGATGGCAGAGCTGCTTTGAGCAGGCTCATATTTAATTTTATGTAAATGCCATGCACTGAGGATTACTATGCTACTAATTTTATTCATTTTTAAAGGCAACAGGTTTTTCAGATACACAATCCCTTTCTTATTGAGTAAGACTACTGAGCCATTAATGGTAACTTAGGCATCTGCATGTTATCTCCTAACAGTTGCTCTGTGTGTTTATATTAAGCAAAAGGCAGCAAATCTAGAGGTGTAAATGAAGGCAAATATGCAAACCAGAATGCCTATTGCATAAATGACAGTTCTGATTTAAAGGTTTAAAAGTAGAAAATTCTTCATTTTTGGGAATGGAGTGCAGCAGGAGGGTGTGTTTCACTAGTAAGGAATGCATAAGCCATTCCCTGGACTAATTATTAGTACTTAGGATGGGGCTTTTTTGTTATTGTTGCCATTTCAATTGTAGTCCAGCCATTTACTTGACTTTTTAAAAAATAATTTTTAAAAAATCCACATGTGAAATACAACCCTTCAGATAATTTCTTGGAAATAATTCAGAATACGTGAAATCATGAAAGTATGTGCTGGGAAAGAAACTATGTATAGCAGAAGCTGTTAAAAACCCACCTGTGTGCTAATATGCTATGAATGAGTGACAGCTCTGGCAATTAGAGCCATTAATGATTTTCCAAGTTAGACATATCTATGAGAGGTGATAAACTCTTGAGGGAAAGGGGGATGCTGCATGAAATACACTCAGTGATCTTTCAGATATTCCTGTTTCCCCTGTGGCCCCCTGGCTTTCTAATTTTGCAGTGTTTGGTAAATGGTTGCTGAAATAAGATGTAAGCCGTGGAGGACCTGTCATCATTTGTGTTCAAGACCTATTCAGCATAAAGGGAAAAAATAGGCTTGAGCTGTTTTTTTTGTTTCTTTTGGTTTTTACCCAAATGATGAGCTTGAATTCACTGCCTCCAAGCTGGGGAGTGATGCATCCCAACAGAGAGGAAGTCAGGCAAATATGCCAGGAGGTCTATGTGGATGCACAGGGAGCTTATGGACAGACTCAAACAGAAAAAGAAGCCTTGAGTTCTGAAGCTAGTGGCACATGGAACTTGTTTATACTGAACAAAGATGAGTTTAGAAAATAGAGTGATTTCCTTGTGATGGGATTGGTGGAGTGGGAGAAGGCTGGATATTTTCTTTGAAAAAGGAAAACAGAAAATTAGATCTTCTTGAGCTTCCATGGGCAATGTGTGTGCAGGCTGCATTTCAAGCCATTCTCGGTTGCTTCACTAGCTGCAGTACAGAATCCCTTGGCTTGTTTTATTGCTGGATCTTCTAAGACTGCTGTTGGCCTGTAATTTTCTTTGACTTTCCCATAGCAATATTTTATGCCTCCTGTATGCCATAGCATTGCTTTTGGCTGCTATCATCCCCCTTTTCACCTCTTATCTCTTCTCCCTTCTCAGAAACAGACCATCTAGCCACACTTCCCTCTTCTCTTTCTATGCTGCTTCATCAGGTTTGCCAGTCTTGTTGTTTCGTGTTTTTTTAATTAATAATAAAATCAAGATTAGGCAGCTTAATTAGTAAAGTTGCTATACTTACATATATTGGATTATTTTTTTCAAAGATAAAAAATCAGTTAGTTGTCTAAAGCATACCAACTGAGCAGGTGTGTCTTTATGAGGAAAGATTTTTCAAAGAATTACACTGCAGGTTGGGATGTCTGATTACAAGACATTGCTTGTTTGTGTTTGGTGTCTTAAAATGCTGGGTGAAGATTTTCTGAGAGAAGTTTCTGGTCAGAGACTTGGGATTTACAGTTTCATTGCCTGTGCATCCTTCATCCAGCTCCATGTAACTGCTGTGGATAAGGATACCCAAGGCCCAATAACAGCTGGTACCTTGCAAAAAAATATCACGTGGCAATGCTTCACAGAGTTTCCATGGTGGCTTTTTTACTCAAGAGCTGCATAAAATGCAGAAGAGTGACCCTGGAAGATAAATAGAATGTAGTGTGTCTCTCCTGTGACATCATTCTTGATCCCACTAGATTTGAGTTTGCTCTGGGCCAATGCACCTCCACTTTATATCTGAGTGGGAGGGAAATGAGAGAGCTCTAAAAGGAAAAGAGGCAAGGGTCAATAGTAGAGGATGATTATCCTAGTTAAGGTGGATGGTTGTTTTTTGAAATATAGTTGGGAAAAATGTGTTTTAGTCCTAGATAAATGTGAAGATTTCAGTATCCTGAAATGACTGGATGATTATCAGAAACAGAGGTTTAGATTTGCATATGTATGTTCTTCCAGACTACCATCAAAGTAATTTTTTACCCTGAAGTTTCTTTCTTGTCACTTTTCTGAATAAATTGCTAGAGCTATGAGGATGTACACTTCAATTTCTACCCTTTATTAAGTGTTGATCCTGTTTCCCCCATTTCTTGTGTTTGTGGCTGATACATAACCCTGTGATTGTGAGTGGCACACTGTAGGTTTTTGATAGTTAAAATGCCCATATCTTCACTTGATTGAATTATTCCATCAGTCTTAACTAAATTCAATATTATGTCTCTTTGTTGAATTATCACCATCCCTCTGCACCTTCCCAAAGAACTTTAGTATTTCATCTTGACCTCTTTTTCAGATAGTGAATTCACATTAACTGGATTATTATTCACATATTATTCACATTATTTGGATGCAGCCTAATTTATGATCATATTAAACAGGAATGAGAAAACTGCTGACTGTGCAGTCCGAGCTCCTAATCAATAGACTATGCCCATTTCCATGCAGATCCTTTCTACTCCTTGCGGATTATCTTGTATTGTTCACTGTCTAGTTTTAATTGCCCTTCCCAATGGTCTGGCTGCTGTTGTGGTGGTGAGACTGCTCCACAACAGCAATGTTCCTTACCTGAAAGAAAATGTGTTTCAAATAAGATCAAATAAGGAGGAGAAGAAAAACGCCAAATCTTTATCAGAATAATGCTCATAACTCTATCTATTTATCATGAAAAACAGTTTTCTTAATGATCTGATTTTTGTTCCTTGGTAATGAAGTGCGTACATTTACCTAGTCAGAGAAAGTATATCAAAACAAGGCTGAGGACATTTTAAAGCCCCAATAACCACCACTTATTGTGAAAGAATTTCAGAATCACTTTTCTGAACACTAACTCTATGCTTTCTGTGGTCAAAGGCAGTGTGCCCAATGATGATTCTTTAAAACACACAGCACAACTAATAATTTTACCAGTGAGGATTTTGTCTTCATGACTTCCATCATAAATCAGACTGATGTAGAATTTTCTATCTAGAAAATCACCTGTTAGATATTGGGCAATGGGTCTATGGTTTCAAAGCTGTTCAGCCTGCTGAGAATGCTCAGCATTCCTGGGACCCTGCAGCAATTTAGAAGATACTGTCTGATGTAGGCAAATATCTAAAATTATGCCCTCCCAGTCATCCCTGGATCTCTGCTTAGCCTTAGGAAAGCATAATTTTGTTGCAGCTGTCCTCAGGCACCCCATGGGTCAGGACTTGTCAGGAGTGTGTCTGACAGACCAAGATCTGACAGTGTGAGCATGTCACTCACATTGCTTGCAGAAAAGAGCTTGTCCAAAGCATTGCCAGACTACTGGAACAGATGTATCTCTGTGATTGGGAAGTATAAATCATGATTGAGCACAGACACCAAGTAAGAACCTGTGTGAGAGACCATGGATCCTGGCAGAAGAGCAAACTGGCATTATGCTAAGTGCCAGTACCTCTGCAATATGGCAATCACCAGCTCTAAGGGCTTTGGTATAATATAGAATAATTCTGCTCTGGGTTTGGGGTTTGGTTTGGGGTGTGTGTTTGTTTGTTCGTTTGTTTGTTTTTATTGGTGGTATTTTGTTTTGGTTTCATTTGGGGTTTTTTGTTAGTTGGTTTGGGGTTTTTTTGGTGGTTTGGTTTTGATTAAAGAGCCGAGATCACACTTGTTGTCTTTAGGGGCTCTCTCTAGATCTTTGGGATAAAAGTTGCTCCTGTAGAACATCCAGGGGCTAGGGGAAGGGAACATGTAATTTAAATGCTTCTCTTGGTCCCTGTATTCTAGAGAATAGAAAAGGTGTCTTTCATCTTTTCGTGGGATACACGTGACTTTAAGATAAATGCTACGAGTCAGCTATTACCATGTATCCTATTTAGGGTAAATTGCATTGATTCGTCTTGGGTTTTTTCTGTTCAGATTGACTATAAAATTATCAGCAGACATTTGTCAGTACATTTGTTTCTCCAGGAATGGATTAGCATTTCCCAGCCGATCCATTTACTTACCCAACTTGCTTACTGTTGGCTTAGAAATAGCTTCCAAATTCAAGCCCCTGCAGACACTTCTGAGGAGGATCAAAGATGTTTTTCAGGTGCAAGTGTGGTAGTAGGGAGACATCTCAAGCACTTTCACAAAAGTGTCTTTGAATATTCTAATAAAAGGGACAGTCAGCCTGTTAGCACCACATCCATGCAGATGTGGTGATAATGGTCAAGGTGGTGTAGGAATCTAGCAAGTAAATGATCACTCAGTGTTTGCCTTGCTTTGTGCCATAGAGCAAATTTTCAAACCTCTCTGACCTCTGCTGTTTGGACACAGGATTTTCAGGGTGTTTCAGAGGAAAATAACAGAAGCTTCTGACTGCTATTTGTTTGTCCAGTGAGACATTGCCTGCGACTTTTTTCTCACTGGGCTCCTCCTTTGGATAAAAGAATCCATCTTGATTCTCTCTCATGTGTGTTCCTTTGCTATGGCCAGAGTCTTGACTCCTATAATCAGATCTGTCATCCCTCAGTCCTGATGGTAAGACATGGAGGATATGAGGAACACCATCATCTGATAAAGCTGCAAAGCTTACAAACATGGACAAATCTCTTATTACTTGTTCCCAAAGACAAAATAAAAACTGACTATGCCCAGGAGGGAAGTCCAGTGGCAAAGATTTAAGTTCTGTTCACAGCAATTAAGCTTCTGTGAAACAACACACTGCCTCATGTCTCCCGGTTTGGATGGCATTTTCCTGCTGTGGGAAACTAGCAGTGCCAGTGAAATAAGGACATCTCATAAGACTTTACTTGCCTTGGACATAACAGTGTTTGCAAAAAATGTGAGGACTTCTCAGGACCTCTCTATCTGGCAATATATAGAAGAGGAATGTGCAAGTAGACACTTTATGTATAAATTTATGCCATACATATAAAATCAGGCTTTAGAAGTGGAAGATGTGGGTCTAAAATATTTAGTCTATAGAATTAGTAAGAAGAGAATCGGAAAAATACCAGCTAAGTCAGTAGTTGTTTTGTGACCAAGTCTCACCCTCCCTGATTTGGAAAGCAAAACTCATCAGTGTTATTTATGGCCTTTCGTGTGTCCATGGAGTCACATCTCCCTGGGGTTCTTTTCATGCCTGGGTGTCCATCTGGGAAAGTCTGCTGGTACCTGTTATAGTTAAACCTGCTCTGGTTTCTTAGGAGATAATGAGGTATAAATATGAATGAGTTAACATACTTGGGATTTTTGATTTGCAAAATTCTTTGATGAAGTTTTGTGTGAAAACACTGAGGAAGAATTTACCCAGCCCTGGTGGTAAAGGTCGAGTTCTTTGATGGATCAGACTCTGTCTTGGGGAGAGCAGGGTCACAGATTCCCACCTAATGAAAATCAGTGGAGTAAATAAAGTGATTTTCAATGGAAGTATGATCATTTAAACATTGTTTTATATTGAATAACATTGATTTTTTTAATATAAAAGTTAGAAACCATACATACAGGCTGTAAGAGAGACAAATTCAAGATTACTCCAGAAGAAAAAGATTAGTGAATGAAGAATTTAAAAAAATGTGCTTCGTTTGACAGGCAATGAAAAAACAAAATGGAAAAATGAAAGGTATAAAATCCAGAAAGGTATTTTGAAATAAAAGCATTTAATAATCCCAAATTTATACATTTTTGAAATTCAGAAATTATTGGGTTTGTGCAATTTATTTGCATTTTTTCTAGAATGAGAGATTTTGCAAAATCTTCATTGGCTTAAACAACATTTTAATCAAATAAAGAATCTTTCATTCTTATCCCAGAGTAAAAAAAAAATACTGACTTGGTTGGATATGCATTGTAGCAGTAAAAGTAAACTTGATCTATGAAAGATAATGCACATGGGTGAGATAATCAGAATTTCCATAGAAAATATTTTTAATAGATTGCACTGGGTCAAGACAAAGGTTTAATGCTGTAAACAGATCATGGACTATTTTCATTATCAGTCAAAAAACAAGTTCTGAGAATGTTTAGAATGCTAAAGAAAATATTAATGGAGATATATTTAAATCAATGGCCCACTTTCCTTATAAAGGATTAGTGGTTTGGATGGCTTTTTTCCTATACCCATTTCATTTTATTTTTCCCATGTGTATTTAAAAGTAAGGTTAGTGATAGAACAGCTTAAGAAATTAGAAATTAAAATGTAGTAGGTCAAGTCTGCTTCTTTGCATAAATTGTTTCTCTTAGAGGGTAACTTAGAAGAAACATTCTGCTCTTAAGAAATTTTCCTTTCAGTCCAAGCACATTCCAATTCATCCCACTTTGTTCTTACATGTCTTTTTCAGAATAGTTTTCTTATTTCTCTGCCCATCATAATAACCTTTCTTCGATGCTTTTTTGTTTTGAATTTGGTTTTCAACTGCACATGTGTTTGAAAATCGACAGTAGTGAGAACACTAGGTCCTCAAAGATATATGAAGACAGTAATGCAGATATTAATTCTGCGTTTTAAGACCTTGATTTTCTTTTTCATACTTCAGAACTGGAAAGCCCAATGTCATTCTGCAGCTGACTGCCTGTTGAATGTCTTTCCTCATGAATTCTCTATCAGAGTATCCCAATTTAGGGCAAGAAGTGCCGTGACTGGTCCTGTATCTTACGTGTGTGACTTGCACTTTGTAGTATAAGCTTTTGTGTCACTTCTGTTAATTCGGAAGGGCTCTGTTCCTCTTGACTGATATCTGCAGCCTCTTCAGCATTACCACCATGACTACTTTCATGTCATCTACAGATTTCATTGTCTGGATGGCACTTTATACTGAGTTTGATGAAGAAAATACAAAAAATGATTTATTGCAGAACTCAGCTCACGTACTTTCTTAGGAGTTCCATCAAGGTCGATTTTCTGGGGGAAAACCATTGTTCTTCCTTGCAGTCCTATCTGCAGTGGCTTCTGTGGTAGCTCCTATGGCACAATCTAATGCAGTTGGGGAATTCACTATGATATTCCTCCTGTTAACTCCATGTAGAACTCAGCACTGAGTTTATCACGTCTCCATGACTAAAACACACGTAGGTCTTCCACTCATTCAACTAGATGGCATCAGTTCCCCAAAATATGAGGAGATATGATCTAATGCAGATGCGGAATTCACCATGATATTCCTCTTGTTAACTCCATGTAGAACTCAG
>WAAE01014171.1:167218-195594 GCA_013400495.1 Nicator chloris | reverse complement strand
GAAGAGACAAGATCCTCGTGGTCCTCAGTGGTCCTCGGCCAATGGATTGTCTTCTTCTGCTGGGGAGATCTCGGAGTGGCGTCAGCTCCAGGGGTCTTTTTTACAGTCATTTGGCCAAGAGGTGGTGGGATGTGATCAGGGTCTTGTTGCTCTGGGGACAGGTGCAGCCGTTGGGCCACTTTCGGCCCCAGCTGGTCCAGGCTTGCCCACTGGTTTTGGCAACAAGCACAGCTTGCCCAACCCCGGCCTGGTGCATAGTTCAGCCTCTGGTTCCCGTGGGGATCAGCCTCAGTTCGGTGAACTCGCCTGTGGGTGTTCATCCATGCCACCTGGGCCAGGCCAGAAAAGCCAGAAAGTTCCCCCCTGTTTCCTGGGGTTTCAGTCCCTGTCCTTGAGGGTGGTCGTGAGGCAGAGATGAGGCAGACGAGGGATCTTTGGGGTGGCTCTGACACACAGGCAGGCTCTGCCCTGTCCACGGCCTTGGGTCAAATGCAGTGGTTTTTTTGGGGGGTCAGTGTTGTTGTAGGACACAAAAAAAGGATGAGACACTCTAATTATTTCAGAAGGCAAAGAGCATAGAAAAAAGGCTTTATTGTCTAATTCTTACTGCTTTTTAATAAGGTGTTCTGACACAGACTTCACATGATTGGTGAACAGAAACAACACCTCTCCAATCCCATTGGTTAAACTGGAGAAACAGCTGAAATGTTTTGAGAACTAGAAAAGCAAAACACCACCTGGAGAAAGATTGTTTTGAGAGAGGAGAGTTGTTTGCCAAGATTGTTTTGAGAAGAAGCTTTCTTTTTCCTTGGGAAAAAGTTGGCTGCTAGCAGGCTGAAATCTCTCACACCCAGAAATATCAGGCCCACAGGTCGGTGCCTGTTAGCACAGACAGTCTAGAACTCTCAGTGACCACAGTTCCAACACTGTCCCCTTGGCCTTCACCAGCAGCGTCTTGGTGGCACAAGAGCCACCCTAGAAGTGCTCAGGGCTGGGTTGGGTGGAGCTCAGAGGGACCTGAGCTGGTGGAATGTGTTCCTTTGCACGGATCTGGGTGGGCTGAAATCCCTTCCAGCCCAAAACATCCTGGGGTTCCGTGATTTGGGGGCTGGAGCATGTTGGGAGGTGAAACTGGTGTTTTCATCGAGTTCTCGGCCTGGATGTGAGGTCCCTGCTCCTTTCTGGTGTTCATTAAATTTCTCAGCCTGGATGTGAGGTCCCTGCTCCTTTCTGGTGTTCCACAAAACTCCCAGCCTGGGTGGGAGGTCCTTGCTCCTAAAATTCCCAGCCTGGATGTGAGGTCCTTGCTCCTAAAATTCCCAGCCTGGATGTGAGGTCCTTGTTCCTAAAATTCCCAGCCTGGATGTGAGGTCGTTGCTCCTAAAATTCCCAGCCTGGATGTGAGGATGCTGCTCCTTTCTTGTGTCCCATAAATTTTCCAGTCCGGATGAGAGGTCTTTGCACCTCTCTGGTTTTCCACCAAATTCCCAGTCTGGATGTGTGAGGTCCCTGCTCCTCCTGTAATCCCAGGGGAGAGGGAGCGGCCCCAGGGGACCTTTCCACACTCTCAGAGCTGCCCAGGGTGTGACTTTTGTCTCCTGTGCCGCAGATCATCATCGTGGAGTTTGGTGGGAAGCCCTTCAGCTGCTCCGGGCTCACCCTGAGCCAGTGGTTCTGGTGCATTTTCATCGGAGTGGGAGAGCTCCTGTGGGGCCAGGTAAGGGCCAATCCCCAAATCCTGCCCCGTCCTTCCCTCCCTGCCCCTGTTCTCCCCGGTTTCCCTCCAGGGCAGCTCTTTAGGAAGGTGTTAGGAAGGGGCCGATGCTCACCCCACCCCAGCAGCGAGGAGAGGAGGTCGCTCATCCCCTCCTCCTGTCAGTGACAGTGACATTCCCGCTGGATCCTGCTGGGTCCTGGCAGCTCCCCAAGGCCGGTGGCACTGCCACGACCTCAGGCTGATGTCCCCGAATGTCCCCAGCTGATCTGCACCGTCCCAACGAGCCACCTGAAGTTCCTGAAGGAAGCCGGGCACGGCATCACCAAGGAGGAGATCCCCGAGGAGGAGCTGCCCGAGGATGTGGACGAGATCGACCACGCGGAGATGGAGCTGCGGCGGGGGCAGATCCTCTGGTTCCGGGGGCTCAACAGGATCCAGACCCAGGTACTGGGGGGCAGCAGGGCTGGGGGGGCTCTGCCTTCTCTGTCTCCTTCTGTCTCTCCAGGGGCTCTGTCTGCACAGAGGTGATGATGAACCACACTCCGGCTGCTGCTCGGAGGATGCCATCACCTCCCAGGCCAGGCTTGTGCTGCCTGTGCCTTTCCAGGGAACCAGGAAAACCTGGATTTTGGGACAGCTGAGGGCGGGGGGAGGCTGTTCTGCTGCGGACACTGTTCTGCTGCGGACACTGTTCTGCTGCGGACACTGTTCTGCTGGTCAGCAGGAGGCTGGACATGCCACTGTTGGTCACCCCTGCAGCACAGGAGGCTGTGAGGGGCCCACGGAGCCCCCCAGGCTGTGCCGTGCTCCTGCTGGGATGCTGTTCCCAGTGGGAATGTGCCCAGCAGGGATTTGCCAGCACGAGACCCTCGCTGGCCTCGCTCCTTGTGCCACCCCTCTGTGCCACTCCACACCCGGAGCTCTCGGCCCCGCGGCACAGATGGGGAGAAAATCCCTCAATCTTCTTTTTACATCCGTTGGTTTCCTCTGACTTTTTTTCCCTGATTTTTGCCTTTTTCCCCACCCCAAAAGAGTGGGGTTTTTTGCTCCCACTGAGCAGGGAGAGCTCCCTGCCCCTCACTCTCCCTGGAGGCCAGGGCAGAGCTGTCCCACGGAGGGCAGTCCTGGTGTCCCCGGGCACGCAGAGCTGCTGGGTCACCTTTGTTCCTCCTCCTTTCTGTCCCTGTGACAAACAAACAGCCCGGGGACAGGGGCTGGGGCAGAGTTACCTTTCCTTCTCCTCTGTGAGCTGTCCCCTCCACGGTGTCTCCTCGAGGTGAAGCTCAGCCTCAATTCCTGGCTGGTTGTGAGCACCGAGGGGCAGCCGGGATTTTTGTGGGGGTAACCATGAAAAACCATGTGAAAAACATGCTGGGAGCTTCCAGGATCTTCTGCAATGGGTCCAGATGGGAATCTGCGAGCTCAGAAGGGCTGCAGCAGTGCCAGAGGTGCCCCTGGGGCAGAGCCTGGAGCTTCCCAGGTGTGTTTCCCTGTGGTGGAGCTGAGATGAGCTCTTGGCACATGAGAAATGCTGCGAGGTGCTGGAGCCTCTTTAGGGTCCAACCTGAGCACTGGGGGGGATCCTGTCCCCACTTGAGGTGTCTGAAAAGGGCACAGGGCTCTGTCCCCCAGGCCAGGGGAGAAGAGGGACATCAGAGTGGAGCAGGAGTGAAGCCATGTGTGAAACACCTCCACAGCCAGAGCCGTGGGCTGGAGGAGGTGCCCAAAAGGTGCCACAGGGCTGGCATGACCCAGCCACAAAGTGCCCAGGAAGCCACGGTGGCCCCCGGATGCTGCTCAGTTCCTCAAGCCTTGGGACACACCCACGGGGCAACCATGCTGCCTCCCCAGCAGCCCTGAGGCCTGGGAGAGGGGCTGCAACATCTCCTGCTGCCAGGGGAGCTGTGGGGAGCCCACGGAGCAGCCCCACAGGGCTGGGGCACCAGCAGCCCTTTCCCACCAGCTGCCCACTCGCACCTCTGCCCACCCTCTCTGCCTCTCTCCGCTCCTCCTGCAGATTTTCGGGATAACCCCAGGTGTTTCCTCTGCCACTGCCTCCCACCACAGCCTTTTTCCCGGTGGGGGGACCAGCCCTGCTGCTCTCACTGCCGCGGGAAGGGCAGAGCCAGGCGCTCTCTCTGCTCCCCCCCCAGCACCACCAGCAAAACCCCCCGTGGGTTTCAGGGAGCGTGGGGTGGTGGGGGGGCTCTCTCCTCTTTCCTCCTCCTCTTCCTCGCCTCTCCGTCCTCCTCTTTCCTTGCTGTCTGTGTGTCTGCCCGGCCTCCCTGCTCCCGCCCTCCCCTGTCCCCTGTCCCCTGTCCCTGTCCCTGGCCGGGCGTCGCTATCTCACTCTCTGGTTCTTTGCAGATGGACGTAGTTTACACATTCCAGACCGGCGCCTCCTCTTTGCAGGGAGCCCTCAGGAGACAGCCTTCCATCGTGAGCCAGCACCACGATGTAAAAAATGTTTCTAGCCCAACCCATGTAGCTCTTTCCTCCGTCAATTCCACTCCCACCACATCTGCTGTTGCTGCTGCTGCTGCATCTCCTCCTGCGGGCAGTGAGTGATGGTCTATTACAATGCATGTCTTCTAATAACCACAGAGAGCACCTGCACCCTCCTAACCCCGCCTGTTCTCTCTCCCTCTCAGCCTTGACTCGCACACTCAGTCCCAAACCTGAAGGATGGGGCGGGGAAACCGTTCAAAACCCCAGTTTTTATGCTGTTAACAAAGTTATGAACCTTTCTGGTCCTTTCCCCCCCCACCCCGTTCCTTGTTGCTTCCTCCAGTTTTACCTCTTCTCCTCCTTTGCAGGGCTGGTGTTTGAGTCCACCCTCCCGAGGGCGGGCAAAAATTGGCGGTTCTTGCTCAAAAAACCCCCGAGTTCACGAGCATTGCTGGGAGAAGGGCAAGGCTGAGCCCAAACCCTGCTGGTTCTTCCCACTGCCCGGCCCTGGCACACCCCAGGGTTGGGCAGAGGCGTTGCTTGAAATCTCTTTTGGAGGCACAGTGGCCGCTGGGACTGTCCCCAGGGCTGGCTGAGCCCCGGGGAGGAGGGACGAGCAGGATTTGCTCCTGCCGTGGGTGCTGCCTGTGGACAGCCCTGCCCATGGCTCAGCTGGTGATGCCTCGGGGCTGCTGTCCCCTTCTCTCTCCCCACCTGGGGACTTGCATGGCCTGGGGACAAAGCTGAGCCATCCCTGTGCTGCCCTGGGGACACCCCTGGGGCTCTGAGGGGACATCCCTGGGGCTCTGCTGGTGCCCAGGGCAGCCAGAGGATCCTCGGTGCCCACTTTGCTCTGCACACTCTGGGTCTTGGGGCGTGCAGACACTGCTCTGCATGGAAACGGGCATGGAAAAGAATTCCTGCTGGATCCCAGTGGCAATTCTGGATCCTGGATCTGGCACTGGGTTTCCAGACCCTAAAAAAAGGCCCTGTCTGGTGCAGAGCCCCTCTGTGTGTTCATCATGGGCTGCTCTGCACACGCTGGATCCCAGGGTGTGCAGACACACAACTGTGCATGGAAACGGGCATGGAAAAGAATTCCCGCTGGATCCCAGTGGCAATTCTGGATCCTGGATCTGGCACTGGGTTTCCAGATCCCAAAAACACCCTCTCTGTGTTCATCATGGGCTCTGTGTGTTCATCATGGGCTGCTCTGCACACGCTGGATCCCAGGGTGTGCAGACACGCAACTGTGCATGGAAATGGGCATGGAAAAGGATTCCTGCTGGATATCAATGGGAATGCTGGATCCTGGGTTTCCAGACCCCCCCAAAAAAAGGCCCTGTCTGGTGTCAAAGCCCTCCGTGTGTTCGTTGTTGGGGCTGGTGAGCACGTGGCCGTGGATTCTGTCTGCAGGCTGGGAGCAGGGAGCGTGTCTCTGCTGGATAATTGCCTTTTTTATTGCACAGTCACTTATCCCCGTTCTCCTCTGATTAGAGAAATACCCTCGGTGACTTTCTGGAGAGCTTTCAGGCTCCGCTGTTTATGCACTGTGGGGGAGGAGAGAGAATTTGGGATAATTTTGTTTTCTCTCTGTTTAGCTGACTCTGAGGCTGGCAGCTGATTGAGTTTAACCCCAGCCATGCTGGAGCAGCACAGCTGCCTCCTGCTACTGCCCGCATCTGGGAAAACCTCCAGGATTTTCTAATGGAATAAAATCTGCTTGGAGGGGCTCAGAGCACAGGGTTTGGGGCAGGGGGGATGAGACCAAAATGCAGCTTTTTTTGCAGTCTGTGGATCCATGTTTTTCCCCGTTTTTGCAGTGAGGGACTAGAAAGCTTGGATAGCTCGTGCAAACTTCACCAGGAGCTAACCCAGGTCTCCAAACCTTCCCGCTGTTTTCTTGCCTGGATTTCTCACTTCCCTCTGCTGCTTTCCTCTCTCCCAAAGCTCCTCTTCCCTCCACGCAGACCCGTGGTGTCCCTCTCCCGTGGATGAGTTTTTCCAGGGCTGGACTTGCTGTGTCCCTCCTGGAATTGCTGGAGAGGTCTCGGGAACGATGTTCAGGTTTTTGCAGGGCCAAGCTGCTCCTGCTGGGAATTCTGCCCTGGATTGAGAGAGCTGGGCAGAACCAAGGGCAGGGGATGTAATTCCCGTGGGGCTCGCCCAGCACGTGGAGGTTTCACGTTTCACGGGAATGAATTCCAAGCGTGGAGGTTGCATTTGAAGTTTCCAGGTGGAGAGGAGGCGGGAGCCGGGCCGTGGGTGGGAGGGAGGGGCGGCTCCAGCCTGGAATTCAGCTTTGCTGGCGCTGCCTGGCTCATTCAGAACACATTTCCTCACTGTTCCCTTCCTTTGACGAGGGAACAGCTGAATCCATCTCGCAGCAGGTGATGGAGAAAGGAGGAAAATCTGAGGGAAGCTGCAGCAGGAGCTCCTTGAGGGGGCTGAGAGGCACTGAGCAGGAAACTGAGCACAGATTCCCTGGAATTGCTCCAGGGAGCCCTTCCCTGCTGCTCCCAGCAGTGCTGGACAAATCTCCAGTGCTCTGGAGGTGATTCCTCGGGAGAGGAGATCTCCTGGTCCCACATGAGCTCTGCTCCACAGAGCTGAGGCTTCTGTGGAGCTGCTCCGAAATCTGAGCCTGTAGATGCCACCACCTCGTGGCTCTGGCAGTCCCTGGGCTCTCCTTGGCCACCCCCTTGTGGCTCTGGCAGTCCCTGGGCTCTCCTTGACCACCACCTCGTGGCTCTGGCAGTCCCTGGGCTCTCCTTGGCCACCACCTCGTGGCTCTGGCAGTCCCTGGGCTCTCCTTGGCTTGGTTGGATTCGTTGTCTTTGATTCAGTTGGTTCTTTAGGGCTCAGGACTTGCTGTTGTCAAGTCGTTGCTGATGTGACAGGTGATCAGTCTGAGGTGGCCTCGGTGGTGTCTCTTGTCCTGTGCATTCAGCTGAATTTATCCAGGATCACTAGTGCACAAATCCACCTCTGAATTGGTTCCCAGCTCGCTCAAATTCCCATTTTCCCAGGCTAGTGGTGCTCCAGCACTGAGGATACCCAGCCCAGATTCATCCCCTGGGTGCCTGTGCCCCAGCTCGGGTGTGTGCCCTGCTCCCTGTGCAGGAGCTCCTGGGGCTGCTTCCAGCTGGGATGAGCTGCAATGCCAGGAAATGCCTCCTGATCCTGAGCCAGGTGCAAAACGCCCTTGGAAGGGCATCCCTGGTGAGAGGGGACAGGGAGAACTTCCAGGGTTCCAGGTGCAAGGAAGGAATTCCCTGCTCTGGTTTTGTGGGATCAGACATCCTCAGGAGGTGTTTGGCTGTGCCGGGGGGTGAATTCCAGGGACAGCTGAAATAAAGGGACAGTTTAGCCCAGCCCATCTCACCAGGATTTGGGGTGAGATCTCTATTCCCCCACCTCGCCTGCAGCCCACAGAGGTGGCAGAACACAGCTTCTGGTTTCTTTCACCCCCAAGGGGATTTCTGGACCGTTCCCCCTCCAGCTCTGCTCTCTCCACTCCCTCAGCTGCGAGGATTCCCACAGGGATGCTGCTGCCCTGCCCCTTTTTTGGGGTCTGTAGATCTCCTCCCTTTTGTGCTGCAGTTTCAGCCACGGGAGCAGGCAGGGGATGTTCCTCAGAGAACAGGTGGAGGCAGCTGAGGAGGAGCAAAGCTCCTTCCACGGGGCAGGAGACAGACCACAATGACTGAAATTGCTCCAGGGAGCCTTCCCTGCTGCTTCCAGGGGTGCTGGACAAGTCTGCAGGGCTCCGGAGGTGATTCCATGGGAGAGGAGACCTCCTGGTCCCTCCACAGAGCCGAGGCTTCTGTTGCTTCCCTAAAACCCCAGCAGAGCTGGGATGTGACACTTGTCACCCACCTGATCCAAAGTCTGTGAGCTGGAAGGGTTTGAGGCCGGAATTCCAGAGGACCTGGAGGGAGCAGGGAATCCTCTGCCAGCCACCATCCAGGCGTGTTCCCAGAGCTGTCCCTTGCAGTGCAGTGGAGGTGGCAGAACCATTCCCTGGTGCTTCAAACCAGGCTCTGGATCTCCTGCTTGAGCCTGGATTTTGGTGGAGCTGCCTTGGGCGTTTCCCAGGGTGGTGTGTGGGTAGCTGGAATTCCTTTAGAATATCCAACAGCGTCTGAACTGGTTCCCAGCTCCATCAAATTCCCATTTTCCAGGCCAGTGGAACTGCCTTTGGAAACCACTGGGTCTCCTGCAGGTGCAGGGAAGGGTCCAGAGCTCCAGCAGTGTGGGGAAACCCACGCAGACCTGGATGTTCCCCCGGATTTGGTTCCCTCCTCACGGCACCCACCAGGATCTCGTGCTTGCCACGGCCTCCAAAAAAGCTGGAGACGCCTTTGGGCATCCCCATTCCTCTCCAGAGCTGTAGGAACGACCCTGCCCAACCCCACAGTAGAGTTTGCCCCCGCTGTTTGCCTAACCCACCTCGTTTCGGAGCCGTAGTTCCCCCACCTCGTTGTCCTCGTGTCCGTCCACCCCGAGGCGCACGAACACACACAGATTTAACGAGCGACTAATTAACGCATTTTGGCTTCCGTCCATCCAGAGTGGTGATGTTGGGGTGGTGGTTTTGAGTCGTCCTGTGTCTTCTCTTGCAGCTCCTGAGGCCACCCCGTAGCTGGTGGGTTCCCACCACCCCTGTCGTGCCTGACTCTGACCCCCGTTCACCGTAGATGTCTCATTTTTGACCGAGCTGTCTGTTCAGTGGTGATTTTGTTTGCTGTGGTCGTGCTGTGTTGGTTTTTTTTTGTTGTTGTTGTTGTTGTTGTTCGATGGTTGTCTTTCATCATTTATTTTCACTTCCTCCCTCGAGCCCTGCCCTCTGGCAGCCAGACTGACCCTTGTTTTTTCCTTCCCCACGCCGCCCAGATCAAAGTGGTGAATGCGTTCCGTAGCTCCCTGTACGAAGGCCTCGAGAAACCCGAATCCAGAAGCTCCATCCATAACTTCATGACTCACCCGGAGTTCATCCTGGAGGAAGACGAGCCTCGGACACCATTCCTTGACGGCACCGAAGACGAGCCCGAGCCTGACGGACTCCAAAAGCGAGGCGGGGGCAGCCCAGCGGGGTCGACGGCCCTCAACAGAAACAACAACGCCGTGGACAGCGAGTTCAGCTTCCCGGAGCCCGGGAGCCCCTTCCACAGCCTGGAGACGTCTGTTTGACCTTAGAACTTGGAATTCCCCCTCCTCCTCCTCCTCCTCCTCGTCCTCGTCCTCGTCCACCTCGGCGCTGTGTGATCCCGGCACCAGTAACTGATCACACGCTGCGGTCACTCCGTGTCAAACTGCTCATGCCTGTATCATCATCTGGGGGTGTTTTTTTGGTGGGGTAGGGGGGGGTTTATCTGTTTTTTCTTTTTGTTTTGTTTCATTTTGTTTTGTTTTGTTTTGTTTTTACCATTCTTTAGCAGTGGGAACCAGAGTACCACCACGCTGGGTGTTGGGAGAGAGGCCAAGCCAAAAAAAACCAAAAAAACCCCCAACCAATTGTGCATCTCCATCCCTGATTTTCTGTGGTACTCGCCCAGGGGAAGCTGCCAGGTTCTTTCCTCTCCAAGAGTTGGGCTCCAGGCACCTGGAACCAGGGGGTTTTCACTTTGGAAAAATGCATGTTCCAAGGAAATTCAAATTGTTGTAGTCTTACACGCCCTCAGCCCAAAGGCTGGGGGTGCACTTGTGACTTGATTTTAATTTTTTGGGGGGGGGTGGGTTTTCTTTTTTTTCCACTCGTGGTTTTTAGGGTTTTTTTCTTCTAACATTGGGGTTTGCTCTTTGCTTGTGGGATTTGGCCCATTACCCAGTGGGAAGTGGGGAGAGGCAGTCACCGCTGTGAAAATTAAGGAATAAACTAAAAAATCCCAGCCAGGGGAAGGTGTTTACTCCAAGGTTGAGAGATCCAGGGATGCCCACCAGTCTTCCAGCTTTGAAAAATGGTACCTGGGCTTTTTCCAGCTCCCCCTCTGTGTGTGCCCACACGTTTTTCTCTCTCTGTTTCCAAACTGGGAGATGAGAAATGAAGGTGGCTTGGCTCTAACCTTGCTGGAGGGGAGAGATTCTGATTTTCCTGCAAAGGTGGAGGTGAAACTGCCAGGGAAAATGTGGAGAGAACCCCCCCGGTTGTGAGGGATGCAGCTTCTTCCTGAGGAATTTTAGGAGAGGCCTCTCTGCTGCTCTTGGTCAGGGGGGAACTCTTGGTGAGGGGATTTTTGCAGCTCTCCCAGCTCCTGCCCTCCGGAGCAGAGGGATTTTTGCTCCTTTTCTGTGCTGTTGGGGTCTCAGCCTTGCAGTGCCAGCTCCAGGGAAGAGCTGAGGGATCCAGCTGTGCCCAAAAGCCATGGGAGGCTGAGTGGTGAATACTGAGGGCACAGCAGGTCCTGAATCCTGGGAGGGATCCATCCAGCTGTCTCATGATCCAATGGAAGGCAGGGAGGCCTATGGATGATCCCCGATTTTCCTGGAGGTTTGGCTTGGGAGGCTGCAGGTCTTCCAGAGAAGGTGCTGCTGGAGGCTTGGCCTCACTTCTCTGCTTTTTTTGGAGGTCACCTCTTCCTCACCTCCACCCCTGGGAATAATCCAGCCAGAGTCCCTTTCCTTGGAGTTGGCTCTGGATTGTCCCTCTGGCCATCCCTGGAGCAGGAGGCAGCTTCTCCTTCCCCTGCTGGTTGTGACCCCGGCCTGGGGGAAGCTCTGCCTCCTCCCTCCTCTCCTCCATCCCCTCTGGCTCGCTTGGGAGCAGAGGGAATGTGCTGGAAGCGCCCGCCCGAGGTCATTGCCATCCCTGGGAGCACAGAGGTTTTTTTGGGAAAGGCTGGGCCTGGCTGGGTTCTCCTCCCCTTTCCCGTCAGGAACGCACAGCGGAATCTCCCGTGCCTTGTCCGAGCACTGCCTGCAGCACCTCCTGCCACGCCAGGGCCCAGATCTTTGCCAAGATTTTTTTAAGTGTTCCTTAAACCACAACACAAACCAAGTGTCTTCGCTTCGCCCCCCCCGGCACCGCCTCGTCCTTCCCGTGGGGTGGGAGGAGGAGGGAAGGACGAGCTCTGTTCCTGCTGAGGAAAGGTCCTTATCCCGAAAATCCCAAATATCCCGAATATCCCGAGTGTCCCACCCTGGTGCTGGCGAGCTGGGCTTTGTTCACTGCCAACAGCAAGAAGAAATTGCCACCACTGCCCGTCCCCAGTGCAAATTCAGTGTCCACCCCATGCCCGGCTCCTCCTTCCCTCCCTCCCCAAAACAATAACCCAGGGGAGTGAGAGGATCTTGGGTTAAACACCAGGACAAAGGAAAAAAAAAAAAACAAAACCCAAACAAGGGGTGGTTATGGGGTTTTGGTTCTGTGCTAAAGGTGACGTTGCTTTAAAAAAAAACAACAAAAAAATCACTTTTTCTATTTTAAATACTTGCAAAAAAAAACAAGAAAAAAGATATGGTGTTCTTACAAGCTTACATAAATATTTATTAAATACTTTTGGGGGGGATGCACCAATTTTTTTTTTTCTTTTGATATTTTTTTAATACCTCAGACCTGTTGAAAAAAATAAAGGAAAAAAAAAGGAGAAAGACTCAAACCAACAACAACTTCAAGCCAACTTTGGAGGCTCTCAAAGTCACTCCCAGAAATCTGTGACTGGCAGGGTTTGCCACAAGGGTCTGGTCGTTCCTTTAGTTTGCTCTATTTTTGTCGTTCTAGTTTCCATTTTAGGAGTGGGGGGAGGGAGAAATAATGCTATATAAATATTATGCAAAGAAAAAAAAAGGAAAAAAAAAGAAAAAAAATCTAGTTTTCTTTAGCTCAGAAACTGATATTTTTACGTCAGCCATATGTATTTTGTTTAAAGAAAAAAAAGAAAATAAATCTCGAGTCCCGCCACTGTGTGAGGGCAGTTGCAAGGGACACTTTAATTAATTCTGTGGATTAATTAATTCAGCCATCGGATGCCAGTCAGCTTCCTTTTCTCTGAGCAGCCATCTTTCTACTAGATGTGAGTTGGATGACACAAATGGGGTTTTTTTATATAAATATCTATAAATTATGTTGGTGTATGGCTGGTTGCTTCAAGTATAAATGTTTCTTGTGCAGATTTCCTGTAAAGTTTCTTTTTTTTGGGTTAAGTTTCAGTGATATCCTGGCAGCAGCTGACTCTTGGCTTAAGTTATTGAGGACATTACACACAAAAAAAAAGAGATTTGGGGGAGATTGGTGCTCCAGAAAAAAAAAAAAAAGGCATGGTCGGCGGCACGGACTTTTGGGGACTCTCTGCAACATGCCTTGACTAGGGGGAGATATAAATATATATATAAATATATATTATTATGAATAATTTCTGGGTTTTTTTTGCTTTGTTTGAACTGCCACGAGCGCGCACGGAGCAGGGGAGGGCCAGCACCATGCCCGCCAGGAAGCAAAGCCACCCCCTCCCCTCCTCGTTGTGATCCGTGTTCAACTTGCCTTGGAATGCTTTGTTATTAAAACACTCTGAACATCCTTCTGCATCCAGTTCTTGATCCCAGCAGGGCCCCTCGGTGGCGGATTTGCCGTGGATTTGCCGTGGAATTGGCGGATTGGTACCAAAGACATCCCGCCGCGGCCTGTGTGCGCTTTGCTGGCCAGGCAGCTCTTTGAGGCGTTTTCGCTTTCTCCTGCTGAGGTTTTTATGATTTGCACAGGGAGAAGGGTGTGGGGAGGGGGGGTGTTTTAATTCCATTCTTTTTTTTTTTCCCCAAAGGTTTTTCCGTGCAATAAAGCTTCCCAGTGAAATTTTCCAACCGATCTCGAGAAGGAAACAAACTAAACCACATTTTAGCATGGGCNCAGCCATCGGATGCCAGTCAGCTTCCTTTTCTCTGAGCAGCCATCTTTCTACTAGATGTGAGTTGGATGACACAAATGGGGTTTTTTTATATAAATATCTATAAATTATGTTGGTGTATGGCTGGTTGCTTCAAGTATAAATGTTTCTTGTGCAGATTTCCTGTAAAGTTTCTTTTTTTTGGGTTAAGTTTCAGTGATATCCTGGCAGCAGCTGACTCTTGGCTTAAGTTATTGAGGACATTACACAAAAAAAAAAAGAGATTTGGGGGAGATTGGTGCTCCAGAAAAAAAAAAAAAGGCATGGTCGGCGGCACGGACTTTTGGGGACTCTCTGCAACATGCCTTGACTAGGGGGAGATATAAATATATATATAAATATATATTATTATGAATAATTTCTGGGTTTTTTTTGCTTTGTTTGAACTGCCACGAGCGCGCACGGAGCAGGGGAGGGCCAGCACCATGCCCGCCAGGAAGCAAAGCCACCCCCTCCCCTCCTCGTTGTGATCCGTGTTCAACTTGCCTTGGAATGCTTTGTTATTAAAACACTCTGAACATCCTTCTGCATCCAGTTCTTGATCCCAGCAGGGCCCCTCGGTGGCGGATTTGCCGTGGATTTGCCGTGGAATTGGCGGATTGGTACCAAAGACATCCCGCCGCGGCCTGTGTGCGCTTTGCTGGCCAGGCAGCTCTTTGAGGCGTTTTCGCTTTCTCCTGCTGAGGTTTTTATGATTTGCACAGGGAGAAGGGTGTGGGGAGGGGGGGTGTTTTAATTCCATTCTTTTTTTTTTTTCCCCAGAGGTTTTTCCGTGCAATAAAGCTTCCCAGTGAAATTTTCCAACCGATCTCGAGAAGGAAACAAACTAAACCACATTTTAGCATGGGCGGCCTTCGCGGCTTTTCCCCCCCCGCCCCGGGCCTGGAGGGCTCAGCCTCTCTCTGAGGGTGACCTGAGGGGACAGCTGGAAAAAAAAAACCCATCCCAAATCCAGGAGGGCATTTCCGAGGTGCCACTGCCAGTTCCTGTCACCCTCTGTCACTGCAGGCACCAGCCCAAGTCCCTGGCAGGTTTTTGTCCTTCTGAGGGGACACCTGGGCCTGCATGGCTTCCGCTCTGTCCCCAACCCCTCGTGGAGCTCAGAGCCCCCAAAACGCCCTCCTGCACCCCCAGATCTGCCCTCATGGCACAGGGATGTGGGGGAACCTTTTTCCTGCTCCTTTTCCACCCAAACAGGGGGATTTTGGCAACTCTTCCTCTCCAGTATCATCCCCTCCTCACCCCAACTCTGCTCTCCCCCACGCCCCAAATCCCCCAGTTTTCATCCAGCAAAGCCCATGGCTAAAACTGCCTTTAGTTTATTTCCTCCCCTTCAATAAATATATATATATATACAGTCTGAACTCAACATTTATGTGTGTGTATATATATTTATCCAACGCTCTCATAAAACAAAACCTTTCTTTTGAAGAGGGCACGTGGAGCCGAGTTTTTTTTTTTTCCAGTAACTCAGTATAATAAGCACCGGTATTTTTGTATAAAAAATGGGAGATAGAAAAAAGAAAAAAAAAACAACCAAAATACAAAACAAAAGACTGAATATTATGTGGTATGCATGACATTAAAAAACAAAACAATGGTGGTTTCAAAGCAATATGTACCCTGGTGTGTTTGCCATATCCTAGAGTCCAGCTTAAAGTGCACCTGATCTGTATTGCATTTTGATATTAATCTCTATGTACAATGTTTTGCATGTAATTTATATGGATCTTGGGAGAAAAAAAAAAAAAGAATCTGAATGAATTGTCCGTTGGCTTCTTCCGAGAAAACAGACTCCAAGCAGAGATAATACTCCAAAGAGAAAGCAGCAGAGTGGTTGAGGGGCGGGAAAAGGGGGTGCAGTAAAAAAAAACAAAATGAAGAGGGAGAAGGGGAACGGTTTGGAATCAATAAAGCTTTGGCTGTTGAGCAGAAACAATGCGAGTGCATCCAGAGAATAAAATGTGCCCACGTGTACCTGTGCTGTCCTCCGTGTGTCCAGCAGCTCGGGGAATCTGTCCCAAACCCTCCTTGAGGAACAGCTCCATCCCGGTGGGGTGGAAAGAGGGATGGGGATCCAACCCAAGCTCCTCTCGGTGCAGGGTTTCTGCCATTTAGTCGCTACTTCCCCCACCTCCAGGCAAAGTCCCCAAGTTGCTGCCAAATGCCACCAAAACGGTGCTGCTGGGCCGTGAGGGGCTGCCCTGGATCAGGGATCATCTCTTTTCCCATTCCCAGTGCCCTGTGTGGAGCTGCTGAGCTGATCCTTGCTGGAGTTGGGATCTCCATCTCCTTGGGATCGGCTTCAAGCCACGTCCTGCTTTCACACCCGAGAGTCCTTTCCCTCCAAAGAGGAATTGTGTCCAGAAAAGAAGGGAAATGGGAAATAAAAGCAACCAGCCTTTTAAATCCTCTGATTCCTACTTAAATCCTCTCATTCCCAAGCATTGATTGCACTGGAGCTGTTTTTTATGGAGAAGCAGCATCTTCTCCGAGTCTTCAATACCCCAGGGCCATGAGGAGAAAATCCCAGTGGGTTGGAAGAAAATTCCATCCCAATCGTCTCCAAGCTGATCTTTGGAGCTGATTCCAAGGGACAGGAATGGGGTGTGAAAGCTTTGTTGTGCAGTGTCACCCTGTCCTGTTCCCTGCTTTCCCGGCGAGGTGGCCATGCCCACAGCTCTTGAACAAACACAACAGCCGCAATTCCTTTTTTTTTTTTTTTGGTGAACATAGTCCGGGCTGGATTAAAAAAAAAAAAAGGGCTGGGAACTCAAAATACCTTCCAGTTTGGAATTCACATCCCTGAGGCGGCGTGAGGGAGGCGACGACGGCTCAGGTGCCGCGGGCAGGGGTCTGGCAGGGAGTGGGGACCATTCTTGGGACATCGGGAGGGATTTCCTCATGGAAAGGGTGGCCAAGCTTTGGAAAGGGCTGCCCAGGGAGGTTTGGAGTCGCCTCCACCCCTGGAGGTAAAAGGAAGGACTGGACGTGGCACTGAGGGCTAGGGAACAGGTTGGTGATCCCGGAGGGATTTTCCAACTTTAATTTTGTGGGCACAAGGCAGGGTAGAGAAAAACAATCCTGTTCGCTTCACAGGGAAAAGCTCTGCCCTCTTTTTGAAGCTTTTTGAAGCAAATAAACGCGGGGAAGCAAACAAACACAAAAAGATCCGCCCCCGCTCCGCCTCAGGCGCCCCCGCCCTCTCCCTTCCTGTGGGGCGGGCGAAGCCACTTCCGGCCGCCATCTTGGCCGCGGGCGCGCTGAGGCTGCGCGAGCGCCGGGCGCCATCTTTGAGCCGGGCACCGGGGACACGGCGGCGGCCCCGGCGGAGCGCGGCGACAGCAGCACGGCGGCCCCCGGGGGCTCGGTAAAACTCCCCGATCGACCGTAAATAGAGCGCTTCGGAGCCCTGCCGCGGCCTGTGGGAGATGGAGGGACGGGGTGGGGGTGGGGGTGCTGGCCCAGCCGCAGCTCCTCCTCAGGCCGCGCGTCCTCCGTGCTGTCCCCACAGCGGGAGGGGGTCGCTGAGGGGACTGCCGGGGTGAGGTGGAATTAGTGGGATGAGGTGGGAATAAGGCCGGGATGAGGTGGGTTTCTGACCCCTAGGGCTTTGGGGAGGCGGCGGGGGGCTGAGTGTCCGGAGTAGGCCCGAGGCCTTTCCCTGGGACTCTTCCCTTCCCTCTAAATTCGCGATCCCAGCGCAGGTGCTTTATAAATCTCCTCAGTTTCAGGTAAAACTTCGTTCCTTTCTGTTGTAGCAACGCGTCTGAGGGGTATTTCTAATGTAGTCACCTAATTACTCCTCATTCCCTAAAGGAACTTCAGGAGCTGAGTAACTCTGGATGCAGCCGGGCTGAATTCCTCCCGTAGGTTGTTAAAACAAGGCGATTCGGTGAATTATTTGGGAGTTTTCTTGTTTTTTTAAAGGTTGGAGCTGAGAGGTTTCTGCTTTCTGCCGTGGATTTTTGTTATGGGAACGCCAAAAGGACTTTTTTGTTGTTGTTGCAGGGATCAGAGCCTCCAGGTTATTCCCAGAATTGCACTCAGGGTCACACTTCCTAAATAAAACCCGGCTTTATTAGACTGTTAAAAAAAAAAAAAAAAAAAAAAAAAGGAGATTTCCTGGGGAATAAAGGATTTTGGGGGTGAGTTTGGGCACACCTGAAGCAGAACAGGTGGGCTGGAGATATTGCTGGATGTGTCCAAGAGTTTTCCAGGGAAAACTTCCTGGTGGTGGCACTTCCCAGCTCCAGTGACGCTTTTCCAAGGTGAAATCCAGGGGATATCGAGTCTTTTTGGGATTTGATAAAACAGCCCCGTGAGGGGGAGGATTTGTCACAGGAAATCGGTGTCAGGCCCTGGGGTTGAGCTCAGAAATATGGGGGAAAAAAAGAAGTTTATTTTCTTTTATTATTCATGTTTTATTCAAGAGTGGATGTAGCAGCTTCTCCTGGTTTGGGGTTGATTCCTGAGGAGGAAAAGCTGGAGATAGTGAAAAAAAATGGCTAAAAAGGGGGTTAAATTGTAGAATTCCTGGTGCTTTTCCTCCTTTGTCACGTGATAAACAGGAGGTGAATTACCAAACGTGTTTGTCAGGAATTCAAGGCACAAATGAAGCAGGAGGAAAGGCTTTTCTGGGGAAGTTTGGGAGCTTTAAATCCAAGAATTCCTCACAGGAAAGTACAGGAAAACTTCTCTCTACTCTCCCTTTAAAATAAAAAAGTTGGTGTTGATTTTTTGGCCTGGTTTGTGCTGACCCTCAGCTGCTGCATTTTTGATTCATTTCGTTTTTTTAAGGACAATTGTTTTAAAAACATTTTATTACGAAAATTTTAATGTAATTCTGGACAAAGAAGTGTTTAAAATTCTCACTAAATTTAATTGATTCGAGACCTGCTGAGTGCAACAGAGTTACTCATTTTTATTCAGATTTTCTTTTTTTTCTTTTTTTTGATTGCCACCTTGACACCAGTTTAAAATTAGATTTTAAAAAAAAGGTTTTTAATGAATCCTTTTTGTGATTAAATTACCTCGATGGAGTTTAGAATTGTGAGGGGTTTTGGGGGGAGGGGTTTGGTTGATTTTTTTCTGTTCCTGTTGTTTATTTTCAGGGTTTTATTCCCACTCTTTAAACAAGATTCAGACTCTGAACTGGAATATGGAAAAATGGGAAAAACGTGGAAGGCAAAAAATGCTGGTTTAGTTGATAAAGGAATTAAATCTGAAGGGATTTTCTTTCCCCCCAGGGTGGGGGATGTAGCAATGTTGCATTTTTAGGTGTGTCTGACTGCCTGAGGAAAGGAAATTCCACCTTCCAGCCTTGGAATTCTTCCTGATTTGGGTTGGAATTCCTGCTCCCAGCCCTAATTCCCACGGATTTCAGTGTTGGCTTGAGCAAACCGAAGAATTCAGGCTTGAAATTTAATTTTAACTCCCAAGAGCACTGGGGAGAACACCTGGAAAAACGTTCAACTTCCACAAGAAGGAGCTCCAGGAATTTTTAGGAGTAGATTCCCAGGAATCTCCCTGACCCCAAATCTGATTTTGAAGGTCCAAAAGTGAATTTAACCCCATGGAGATGGAAGAAGGGGAGGGAACCCTGCACTTAATTCCTGTTTTATTCCCTTTATCAAGTAGTCAAAAAAAAAAATCACTGATATGAGAACCCAACTTTTCCTCTCTTTATTTTAGATTTGGGAAAATTCCCTGGCCAAAAAAAAAAACAAAACAACCCAATCCTGGGAAAATTCACTAGTGTTTGTGTGAGTAAAAGGTTCCAACCGTTTCTTCTTAACCTGTAAAGAACAATTTCACTCAGTTTTGTCCTCCCCAAAGAGTCAGAAATCCTTTGCACAGAAATGTCAGAGGGGTAAAATTGACTTTTATTTGGATTTTAGCTGGTTTGGTTGCAGGTTGTGTGGAAAAGAACCCTAAAAATCTGATTTTTATAAGAATTTCGAAAAGAAAAATGTGATTCACATGAAAAAAAAAGCTGAATAAAATCAATTTTCGGTGGCACCAAACACCCCAATCAGCTGCTGAATTGGATCCCAGGCAAGATAATGATGGATAAATGGATTAGAGAACAGCACAAATGGCAAAATTGTAATATTTGATGGAAAACCCAACGAATTCCTGACCCCAATTCCCAACCCGTGCAGCCACGCCGCTCCCAAAGCAATCCCTGCTTCCCAAAGCTCGCTGCTCCTGCTTTTCCTTGGATGAGGGATGAAGCCATTCCCGAGGGATGGATGGATGTGGATGGATGTGTTTGTCCCCTGTGCTGTCCCCAAATCCCCTCTGACCATCACCTCAACCTCTCCTCATCCCAAACGACAGAAATAATCTCATTCCCCCCCTGATTTGCTCCCAGTGAGAGATTGACCTGCAGTTGGATGTGGGAAATGGGCCAGAATTCCTCAGTTTTTTGCTGTTTTTCTCCTTGTTCTGCTGTCCCTCCCTCTTTTGGGGTGTGTATAAACACATTTGTGGGTTTATACACACAAAAGTTGGGGGTTTTTTTTTTTTGCTGTACAGGTCATAAAGATGGGGGAAGGTTTTTGTGTTTTCTTAATAGGTGAAGAAATCTCAGAAGACCCGAAATTGCAACTTACTGAATTAAATAATTAAAAAAAAATTAAAAAAAAAAAAAAATAAAGCAAATAAAATCACTATAAAACCTGTCCCACAAATATTGAANAAAAAAAAAAAATAGAAATTTCCCCAGCTGTGGAAGATGGAGCCTCATTTTTGCAGCCACTTTGAATCCCGAGTTCATCTTTAAAAAAAAAAAAAGCGCTGGGGCTTTTTATTTTTAAATTTTTTTTTGTTGGTTATTTTTGGTTTTTTTTTTTTATTGGAAGAGCTAAAATATCCCTGGCTGTCTCCAGTGTGCCAGTTTTCCAATGGACTCAATTCCTCCATTAGTTGTCAGATTGTTCTGAGAGCACCTCAGAGTTTGGAATTGTTGGCTGAGAGGTTCCCTTGGAATTGTCAGGAGGAAAAAAAAAAGGAAAAAAAAAAATCTTTCTGCCCCTTTGTTATTCATTCACGGACTCCTTCGGCCTACAGGAGAGGGGAACTGCATGGCTGGGAAGATCAAAGCCTGTGCTCAACGTGGCCAGGTGGGTGAGCTCCAAAATCCCCTGGGATTGGGAAAAAATCCGGGATGTGGCACTTGGATATCGTGGAAATGATCACTGCCCTGTTCCGATCAGTTTATCCAAATATTTCCAATTCATGTTTCCAAATCCATTCTTAAGGCTTGGTGTTGAGATATTCTGTTGTTGAGGTGTGGTGTTATTATGTGATGATGATGATGATTATTATTATGTGATTATTATTAATACCTAATTATTAAAGTGTAATTTCAGATGGGAAATAAGAGGTGATGTCAATAATGTGGAATAATCCGTGGTGATGATGTATGATGGAATCATTATTGTTGATAACTCATTATTGATAACTTATGGAATCAATATTATTCATAACTCTTTATTGATAGCTATTGTGGAATCAAAATGATGGATAACTCTGGATTACAGCCAGTTTTTCAAGACATTGGGGCACTGTCTAAATTTAAAGATCAATTTCCAATGGGAGATAAAAGATGATATTACTAATATAGTGTGAAATAATACATGATAATAATATAATCTCAGATTATTGACCACTCAAAATTACGCCCAAATTTCAAGGAAATTGGCTCCCTTTTAGGTCATAACTTAAAATTAAAGTTCAAATTAAAATGTGAAATAAGAGATGATATTAATAATATAACGTCATATAATATTAATAAGAGATGACATTAATAATATAATGTCTGTATAATACATGGTAATAAAATGTTGTCATTGATAACTCAAAGTTACAGCCAATTTTTGAAGAAATTGGGGCACACCCTGAAGTTAAATTGCAAATGGGAAATAATAGATTATATTCATGATATGATATGAAAGACTATAATATGTCAAAGTTTAATATCAAATGTGAAATAATATATTAATAACATGATGTCAAATAACATGTGCAAACACAGTATTATATTGTTGACAGCTCAGAATTACAACCAATTTTTCAAGAAACAGGGTTACAACCCTAAAATGAATAATTTCAGCTGGGAAATAATGTGTTATATTAACAATATAGTGTGGAATAGTATATGATAAAAATAAAATATTATATCATTGATAACTTGAAATTGCACCCAATTTTTTTTAAAAACTGGGTCACTTTTGGGTCTAACACCAATTATTATGAATTAAAGCTTCATTTCAAATGTGAAATAACCGATGGTATTAATAATGCAATGTGAAATAATATGTGATAATAATAAAATATTCTTGTATCATTGATAACTCAAAAGTTTACCCAATTTTTGAAGAATTGCCTCTCTTTTGGGTCACACCCTAATTTTTCTCTTATCTCAAGACCCAGAACTGTTAGTAAGGTCACAAATTGGAATTTATGCTGACAAAATTCTTGCAGTTCTGGACAAATCTGACTAAAACTTTGTCTGCATTTCCCAAATGATTCCATGTTAAAAACAGAATTTTAGACAAATTCAGCTTCATTTTTGTGCCCAGCTGATTTCAAGTCATTACCTCCCTCCAGAGATAAATCAGTTGATAGGAGACAGCTCTAAAAATAACAATTTTTGCTGCTGATCCCTTGCTTTAGGGTTACTTTTAAAAAGAAGCTGTCACTGCTAAGCCAGGAGAAGCCTTTGAAGCGAAGCCAAGGCTGGAATTCTTGCCCAGGCTGGAGGAGAACCCTGAGAAGGAGCAAACCCTGAGCTTTTCCAAGGATTTCTGCAGCATGTCCAAGCAGGGAGACGACTGCTACTTCTACTTCTACTCCACCTGCAACAAGGTGAGTTCTGGTTTAAATCCCTCTGGAATTCCTTCATTCCCTCTCTAATTTCCAAGCAAAGAGAGGGAAGAGTGAAGAAACAGATTCCTCTGAATTGATTAATAATTCAGCTCCCGGCTCTGAAAACTGGATTTTTTAAGCTGTGTGATTTCCCTTTCCAACCATTTTTTAACCTGTGTGATTTCCCTTTCCAACCATTTTTTTAACCTGTGTGGTTTTCCTTTCCAACACCATTTATTTTTTAACCTGTGCTTTTCTCATCCCATTTTTTTTACCTGTGTGCTTTTCCCATCCCATTTTTTTAACCTGTGCTTTTCCCATCCCATTTTTAGACCTGTGTGCTTTTCCCATCCCATTTTTTTAAACTGTGTGCTTTTCCCATCCCATTTTTTTTACCTGTGTGCTTTTCCCATCCCATTTTTTTTACCTGTGTGCTTTTCCCATCCCATTTTTTTTAACCTGTGCTTTTCCCATCCCATTTTTTTAAGCTGTGTGATTTCACGTCCCAACCTTTTTTTTAACCAACCCTATGTGATTTCCCTTTCCAACACCATTTATTTTTTGACCTGTGTGCTTTTCCCATCCCATTTTTTTTAAACCTATGTGATTCCCCTTTCCAACCCTTTTAATTTTTGAAGCTGAGTGGGTTTTTGCACCTTTTTTTTTTGCTGATTTCCTGTGATTTCAGGGAGATTCCTGCGCCTTCCGTCACTGCGAGGCCGCCCTGGGCAGCGAGACTGTCTGCACCCTGTGGCAGGAGGGGCGGTGCTTCAGGAATGTCTGCAGGTTCAGGCACATGGAAATCGATGTGAGTGCTCCCCAAAAATCCTCTCCTCATCCCACAAAAACCCTGGCAGAGCTTCCCAAGGATGTAGGGGAGATACATGGCCTTTTCCAGCAGAGATTTACAGGGATTTTGATTACTGGGAGAGAAAAAAAATGAATTTTTAAGGTGTTTCTCGGCAGGAAATCTTTGTGTTGAATGCTGTTGTTCCCAAAGTTTTTGCCAGAGGACCCACATGAATCCCACTCCTTAAATATGGTGGGAAAACAGATCCCTGAGAGCTGGAAAATGACCCTGGATTTCTCCCCAAAACTTTATCCTGAGCTCTTGGAATTGTACAGGGTGGGAAGAAAAAAAAATGGGAAGGAGCTAAAGCTCTGACAGGTAAATTCATGTGGATTTCACCACCAATTGAAATCTGAAAATTGAAATTTTTCCCTGTGAATAATCCCATTGTTTTGGATTTTGTATTAATTGAACTCTGTGACACTGCCCCTGCTGAATGATAGGGCAAAATCCAGATAAATTCCATTTTCCCAACCTCCAAAACCTCTTCTCTAAGCCCTGCAGTATTTTTAGCTGCCCTTTGGAACGAATTCCACCCCTTCCCTGCGGCCTGTTGACAAACTGAGTCAGTTTGCAGATCCAAGGGAGAATTCCCTGAGCTTGGATTTGTGGTTTTTCCCTCAGAAAAAGCGGAGTGAGATCGCCTGTTACTGGGAGAACCAACCTGGAGGCTGCCAGAAGCACAACTGTGCTTTCCACCACACCAAGGGACGCTACGTGGACGGGCTCTTCCTTCCCCCGAGCAAAAGTGAGTTCTCCACCTCCTTCTTCCTCAAAATATCCAAGAATTCATGGTGAATATTCCATAAAATTATGTGGATGGGTTCTTCCTACCCCTGAGCAAAAGTGAAATTTCCACCTCCTTTTGCAACAAAATATCCAAGAATTCATGGTGAATTTTCCTTAAAAATGTGTGGATGGGTTCTTCCTTCCCCTGAGCAAAAGTGAGTTTTCCACCTCCTTTTTCCTCAAAATATCCAAGAATTCATGGTGAATATTCCTTAAAATCATATGGACAGGCTCATCCTACCCCTCAGCAAAAGTGAGTTCTCCACCTCCTTCTTCCTCAAAACATCTAAGAATTCATGGTGAATATTCCATAAAATTATGTAGAGGCCTAAGGAATTGTTTTATGGCTGAAGGGGAGTTTGCAGTCACAGGAATGGAGTGAAATTCTCATTTTGGAATTTTTTCCCTGCTCTGTGCTTGGTGATTTTTGCTTTTCAAGGTTCCTTTTCCCTTCTCCTTTAACTCCTTTGTGGGTGAGGAACAAGGAACTGAATCCAGGAGTGTTCTATTATCAAATTTACAACATTTGGGGTCAAAGTTTGGGATTTCTGAGTCACATTTGAGTTTTTTTTCAAGCCACACTTCCTGAAAGAGGAAGGTTTGCAGTCAGGGGAATGGAGCCAAATTCTAATTTCAAATTTTTTTCCCTGCTCTGTGCTTGGTGATTTTTGCTTTTCAAGGTTCCTTTTCCCTTCTCCTTTAACTCCTTTGTGGGTGAGGAACAAGGAACTGAATCCAGGAGTGTTCTGCTATCAAATTTTCAACTTGAGGGTCAAAGTTTGGAATCTTTTTCCTTTCCAGCCACTCTTCCAAGCCCCCCCGAGGCTGCAGAGGACGAGGTGAAAATGGTGCAGCTGCAGCAGAACAAACTCTCCGTTCAATCCAACCCCTCCCCGCAGCTCAGGGGGGTGATGAAAGTGGAAAACTCCGAGAATGTCCCCAGTCCCACCCATCCCCCAGTGGTCATCAACGCTGCAGATGATGATGAGGATGATGATGGTGAGAAACCTTGAGTTGATTTCAAATATTTCTGCTTTCAGTCGAGATACAAATCGCAGACTTTGTGAATTATTCGGCGGTTCGAGCTGCAGAAAAGAGGTGTAAATATTTTGATGGGTTGAAATGTTGAGCCACCTAAGAATGAAAAGTTTTGGCTAAATCCTTACTCCATAAGTGATTTCATTTTGGGTTTGATTTTCCCTTCCAGACCAACTTTCTGAAGAAGGAGAAGAAACCAAAACCCCAGTCCAGCCACCACCCACAGAAACCCACAATGGACTGAGGGTGATTTCCACCAGGAAATCAAATCCCAGTGCAAAGCAAGGTATTCCAAGAGCTGCAGGAGGAGGGACTGGGAGGAGAATTTGACAATTAAAACCAAAATATTCCTAAAATAAAACAGAACCCAGGGATGCTGAATGGAATCCAGGAGTTCATTCCCACCTGATCACGTTCCCCAAGCAGGGAAAAATCCTCCTGGTTTGGTTTTGTGGGAATTCATGAGTTTAAATAGAATTTGAAGAGTTTAAAAGTGGAATTTAAAGAGTTTAAATGTCTGAAAATGTCCCTTCAGGCATTGTGGAAATCCAGATCCAAGGAATACAGGAATCTTTAATCCCTCTCCATGAATTTGTGCTCAAAAGTGTGGATTTTCCCCTGGAGGGTGAAAAACGCTGCCAGTTTTCCAAAATCCCACCTGTTCTGGGGCTTTTTAACTCCTGGGGAGTGTTGACAGGGTTTATTCCCAACATTTTGGGCAGGATTTACCTCAATTTCCTGAACTGTTTTGTGCTTCCAGATGACAACTTAAATTTCGGGATAAAAACCTTGGAAGAGATCAAATTGAAGAAACTCAAGGAAAAAGCCAAAAAACAAGGTGGTGAGTTACTATCCCTATAATCCCTCCTTCCTTATCCTTCTGCCTTCTGTTCATCCTTGGGTTTCATCCTGATTTTCCTTGGATCATTTACAAGGGAAGGAATTTCATTTGGCAAACTGGGAGATCCTGCAGGGACGGACTTCCATGTTTTTTGGAAGGGCTACTCTGGCAGGTGGCAGCTGCTCGGAATTCCAAGGGCAAATCCAAGGAAATCTGCTAAATATCCTTGATTTTTCCGTGCAGAAGGTCCTTCAGGAGTGGATGTGGATCCTCTCCAAGCCCGGAACATTCCCGTGCCAGAGAAGGAAAACGTCCGGACCGTGCTGAGAACTGTGACCCTCTCCTCCAAGGATGGTAATCCCAAATCCTCAAATTCCCATTCCACAGCCCCTAAATCAAATGGTTGAGAATTAGGGTAGTTCAGATGTGGTGCTGCCTTGCCTGATTGGAATTTTAAAGCTCGTGGTTGTTGTTGGTAAAGTTGGGAATTTGTGGGTGCTGGGTTTGGTTGGAATTTAAAGCTCAGGAAGTTTTATCATTAAAACCATTTCTCCTCCCAGTCCTTCTTCAGTTCCTGTGGTTTGGCAGCCAGAAAATGTCCTTTTTTTGGGATAAGGGCTGCATTGGGAATGCTTTTGGTGCACTGCAAAGATTATTCCTTGTTTCAGGGGAGGACCCTGTGATCCAGCTGAATCTTCCTGACAGACTGGGGAAAAGGAAAACCCTCATGGGTGAGATCTTTTTGTGAAGTATTTACATCAAAAATAGCAAATTCTGTTAGCAACTAAAACCCAAAAATATTAAAAATTCATCTGGGAGGATTCAGGTTAGTGGGGGATTGTTCTAAACCCTCCTGCTGAGGAAGATTCTGAAATAATTTCTCATTTTGTGTCTTTTTGAAGCTGGGAAAACTTTCCTTCCCCTGAGGAGGAACGTTGCTGACAGGCTGGGGAGGAAGCCAGAGCTGCAGGAAAACACTGACAAGGCCCAAAGGAGAGGCACAGGTACCAAAAACACCTGGATTCCACCCCTGGAATTCCCAAAAGTTTGAGATTTTCTGGCTGGGATTTTCTCTCCAGCTTTTCTGTTGGGGTTTCTGTATGGGTTTTCTGTTTGGGATGTTCTCTCCAGCTTTTCTGTTTGGGATTTTCTGTTGCTCTGTTCTTCTCCTGCTTCTTTTTGCACATTGGTTGAAGGGTTCAAGGTCACTTTGAATCCCACTGAGATGCTCTCCTTTCTCATTGCCCACCCAAAACTGGGATTTTTTTGCCACTCATTAACTTTTCCTCTTGTTTTTTTAGTTCAAGTCCTGAAGTCCCTGAAGGAGAGGCTGGGGCTGCCCTCTGAGCAGAGCAGCACCGAGACAGGTAAAAATTAGATTGGAAATATTCCTCCTTCTTTTGTTGTTGTTTCTTCCCAAGAACTTCCATGCAGCCTTAAATTGGTAATTTGAAAGGAGAACTGGCTCTGATTTTCCAAATCCAAGTGGTTTCAAGGAGGGAGAGAAGTTTATTGTTCAGGAAATTGGGAATTGTTCAGCCTGAAGAGGAGGAATTTTGGGGTGATCACTGTGGCCTGAGGGGAACCTGCAGGAAAGGTGGAGAGGGAATATTCCCAAGGGATGGAGGGACAGGATGAGGGGAATGGCTGCACACTGATGGGGAATGGGTTTAGATGGGATTTTGGGAAGGAATCCTTGCCTGGGAGGGTGAGGAGGGGCTGGGATCGAATTCCCAGAGGAGCTGTGGCTGCTGGAAGTGTCCCAGGCCAGGTTGGATAGAGGATAAAATGGGTAAAATGGCAGCCTGGGATAGTGGGAGGTGTCCCAGCCCATGGGATTGGACGATCCCTTCCAACCCAAACCATTCCAGGATTCCATGTGCTGGTTTGGATGGGATATTGGGAATAAATCCTTCCCTGGGGCTGGGATGGAATTCCCAGAGAATCCATGGCTGCCCCATCCCTGGGAGTGTCCAAGGGGTTTGGAACAACCTGGGATCATGGAAAGCGCTGCCCATGGCAGGGGTGGGAACGGGATGATCCTTAACATCTTCCAACCCAAACCATTCCATGATTCCATAAAAAATCCCAGTTTCAGGACTCCTGACTCATTCCCAGCTTACAAATTCCCACAGAATCTGTGGCTGCCCCATCCCTGTGAGTGTCCAAAGCCGGGTTGGAGCACCCTGGGATAGGGGAAGATTTCCCTGGATGATCCTTAAAACCCCTCTAACTCAAGGGGGCACTGAGAGCCCTCAATCCCAAATTCCCTCAGTGCTGGGAGAAATTCTGGAGACTTTCCCCCCTCCTGGAGCTCTCGTTGATTTCCGGGCTTTGCTTTCCCTGCCCACAGACAAAGCTGCCAAGCCCATCGAGGAGATCCGCGTCAAAACCCTGGAGGAAATCCGGCTGGAAAAGGCCAACCAGAGGCGAGGGGAACCCCCAGCCAAAATCCCAGGAGAAGGCAGGAAAACTGAAGATCCCAGTTTGGGAACCAGAGCCTCCCCGGCCGCCCGCGTCAAATCCCTGGCGGGAGCCCTGGCGGAGAAAAACCACAAAAGGTCGGGAGAGGAGAAGGAAAAACCCGAGGAATTCCCCAGCAGGGCCAAAGCTGAGGCTGATCCCAGGAAACAGAACATTCCTGCTCCAGCTGTGCAGGGCAGGCTGCAGCTGGCAGAGCCGGGAAGAGCCAAAGGGGCCGGAGAAGTTCGGATCAAAACCTTGGAGGAGATCAAGAGGGAGAAGGCGCTGAGGATGCAGCAGAGCGGGGAGAACCTTCCTGCTGCTCCTGCCCAGCCCGAGGCTGCCCTGAGGGGCAGGAAACTGCTCCGGGTCACCAAGCTCGTGGGTGAGGAGGGGTCTGCTTCCCCCCTTTGGGAGTTCTGCTTCCCCCCCTTTGGGAGTCCTGCTTCCCCCCCTTTGGGAGTCCTGCTTCCCCCC
>WAAE01014171.1:155035-167208 GCA_013400495.1 Nicator chloris | reverse complement strand
TGCTTCCCCCCCTTTGGGGGTCCCGCTTTCCCCCCTTTGGGAGTCCTGCTTCCCCCCCTTTGGGAGTCCTGCTTCCCCCCCTTTGGGAGTCCTGCTTCCCCCCCTTTGGGAGTCCTCCTTCCCCCTGGGAATCCTGCTTCCCCGTTGAAAACAAATCCTGTTTGCTCAGGAATCACTTGGATTTGTCCTTCTGGGTGTGCTTGAAAGGTTTCAGGCTCTGGGGTTAAAAGGATCACAGGATTCTCCATGAATTTGATAATTTCCCATATTTCCCACTGGAAAATTCATTCCTTAAAAAATTTCAGCCTACAAAGTTATAAGGATCACAGGATTCTCCATGAATTTGATAATTTCCCATATTTCCCACTGGAAAATTCATTCCTTAAAAGTCTAAAATGATCATGGGATTCTCCATGAATTCCATTAAAATTGCCTTGAGGGAAGATTCATTCCTTGAGCTTTCAGGCTCTAAAGTTAAAAGGATTTTTTGGTTCTCCATGAATTCCATGAGTTTCCTGCTGGAAAATCCATTCTTCTGCCCTGGATTTGTGGGGTGGGATCTTCCCTGTGCTGGAATCCATTCCCTTCCCCTTTGGAATATTGTTTGGCAGGGATTTATCAGCACAAGGGCATTCAAAATTTCATCCTTCAGATTATTTAATCCACCATGGGACTGAAGGAGAGAGAAAATCCTGCAGGAATTGCTTCCTGTTAAGAAAAACAGGGAAATAATAATGCCCCCAAGAAACCAAAAAACCAATTTTGGGATGTTTTTTCTTGGTTTAAAGCACCTGGAAGAGAAGAAAAAATGATCGTGGAGCTGAACAAACCTTCCCCCAAGGGCAGCTCTGCACCTGCTGAGGTGAGTCTGGTGTGAGGGAGAACAAATTTACAATAAACCCTTCACATTTCTGGTCAATTCCTCACATTTCTGAGCGTTTTGGGGCATAAAATAATAAATTTTTCTCAATGGTTTTGTCACTTTTTGTTTCCTGCTCCCTGTTTTTCCCACCTTTCCTCATTTGGGAATTGCAGTGAAATCCTAAATGCTGTCAGTAAAATTCCCAGGAAACAAATCCTCCCTTTGAATTAATCAATTACTTAATTATTTCGTTCATGCCTGACAATGAATAAACACCAGAAGTGGGCAAAATATTTTTGTTCTCAGTGATTTTTTCCCCTGGTATTTTTTTTTTTCCCATTTTTAAAATCCCAAGCTGGATATTTGAACCCTAAAAATCAGAGTTTTAGAGGAAATCAGGCTCTGTGGAGGAGCTTGGATGGTTTTATATTCCCTAAAAAGATTGGGTGGGCTTCAGGCAGAGCCTTCTGCTCCATGAAAATTTGGGTTTTGTTGGGAATTTCAGTTTTCCAAATGCATTTCCATAAGAGAGATCTTGCAAAAAAAGAAGTTGGATTTTAATGGAGCCATTTTGGAGGGATTGCCACCCGAAATTCCTTAGTGAATCCACAGATTTTTATCCTAATAACCCCCTTGGGGTGTTTTCTTTCCTTCTCAGAATTCAGGGAATTCTGGAATTCAGGTGAAGAGCCTGGAGGAAATCATGTGGGAGAAGCGTCAGCTGAAACAACGCCAGGAGGAGAAACTCCAGAAAGGATCTGGGGCAATTCCAGCTGAAAAACAGGAGAAAAACAAGGAGAAAACCCCAGGATCAGGGAGCCCCGAGTCTGCTGTGGGATCAGCTCAGCAGCTGGGCAGGAGAAAACTGGGAAAATTCCAGGAGGATGGAGTGGGAAGCCCAGAGAAGGATCCAGGGAAAAAGGGAGCTCAGCTGCCCGAGAGGAAAGCCAGAAGTAGGTGTTGGGTGTTCCTTTGGGAATGTTCATGGATTTGGGATTGGGATTCATGGAAAAAACGCAGTGGGAGGCAGCTGTGGTCATTCCCAGCTTGGAATTATCTGTGGGGCATTCCCAGGGAATGTGGGAAGCTCTGAGATCCCAGCTGGAATGCTGCAGCCAAGTGGCCAAAGGATGAGGAGGGTTGGGAATGTTTGGAGCAAGTCCAGAGCAGGAGTTGGATAAGGGGGTTGGAGCTCATTCCCTGTGCAGGTGGGAATGTTGGGAATGTTCATCTGGAGAAGAGGAGGATCCAGGGAGAGCTCAGAGCTCCTTCCAGGAGTTAAAGGAGCTCCAGGAGAGCTGGAGAGAACTTTGGGATGAGGGATAGGACACAGGGAATGGATTCCCACTGTCAGAGGGCAGGGAGAGGTGGGATTTTGGGATGGAATCCTTCCCTGGGAGGGTGGGGAGGGAATGGCATGGAATTCCCAGAGAATCCGTGGCTGCTCCATCCCTGGAAGGGCCCAAGGCCAGCTTGGATCACCCTGGGATCATGGGGAGCATCCCTGGAGCACAGAGGGTGACCCTGGCTGATCCCACCCCAAACCATCCTGGAAATCCGGGATGATGAACAAAACCTGAGGGGTTTTTACCCAAAGCTGCATCATTCCTCCTTTTCCCTGCATTCCAGCCAAATCCAAGGTGTGCCTGAAGCCTCTGGATGGCAAAGCCACGCCCAAGCAGCCCCTGAAGAGGAAGGGCCCCGAGGGCCACCCCCCTGCCGTGGTGGCTGTGAAGCCACTCAGTGCCACCAGCGGGGACACCCAGGGGCCCTCAGCCAAGGTAAGGCCCCACATCCCTCCTTCTTCCCAAAAAACCCTGGGAAACTGAAACCTTCTCCATCTCTCCCGTCCCTTTTCACCCCACACATGTCGGGGGCAGCACATTCCTGCTTTGGAAGCATCTCCAGAATTCCCTGCTGGCGTTTTGGGAAGGGTTTTGTCCAGTTCCAAGGCAAAAATTCCTTAAAAATTCCTCATTTCAGGAATGCCCTGCTTCAGGTGAAGCAGAAAAGGAAGAATCTCCTAAAATTTGGGATTTTTAATACCCTAAACATTGTCCTGCTCCTCATTCCCAGGTGGTTGTTCCCATTTCTCCAGAGGACAGCCCAGGCTCCATCCCTCGGGGAGAGAATTCCCAGAGCAGGTAACCCCAATCCCAGCTTTTCCTTCTCCCTCCTGATCCCAGGGGTGGGATGTGGGGTGGCCACGAGTGGGAAATTCCAGTTTTGAGGGAATGGGTGAGGAAATCCAACAGAGGAACTGTAAATTGGAATTATTGTTTGTGCAGCAGAGCTCACCTGGGTTTCCTTAAAATGCTGCACTTGGGCAGAGCTTCCCAGTGGCCTTTTGGGATTTCTTTCCCAGTGGCCTTTTGGGATTTCTTTCCCAGTGGCCTTTTGGGATTTCTTTCCCAGTGGCCTTTTGGGATTTCTTTCCCAGTGGCCTTTTGGGATTTCTTTCCCAGTGGCCTTTTGGGATTTCTTTCCCAGTGGCCTTTTGGGATTTCTTTCCCAGTGGCCTTTTGGGATTTCTTTCCCAGTGGCCTTTTGGGATTTCTTTCCCAGTGGCTTTTGGGGTTTTTTTCAGTGATTTTTTTGGGATTTCTTTCCAGGGGCTGGAGTTTCAGTGACTTTCTAGGGTTTTTTTGGGGGAGGCCATTTCAGTGACTTTGGGGTCTCTTCCCAGTGGCTTTTTGGAGTTTTGGTGACTTGCAGGGATTTCTTCCCAGTGGCTTTTTGGGGTTTCTCTTCCGTGACTTATTAGGGGTTTTTTTTCAATTACTTTTGAGGTATTCTTTCAGTGCCTTTTTGGGGTTTCTTCTTGCCCCTTCTCCCCCACGTTCCAGCTGTGTTTCCTCACTGCTGAATCCCCAAACCCTGAACTGATCCAGCTCATCCAGGACTCCCCAAAACCAATCCAGGACTTCCCACAACCATCCCCAAACTCCCGGAATCCCCACCCCGCTGTATAATTCAAGCCTTAAACTCCACCTCAGGCATCTCCCACGCTGATTTTTTTCCCTTTTCCCTGTTTTCCCAGCCCCGAGCTGCAGGCTGGGAGCCGGGGGGATTCCCTGGCACAGTTGGAGGTGTCGGGATCCTCCTCCTCCTCCTCCTCCTCCCTGGAGGTCCCGGTGAAGCTGCGGCGCCTCAGCTCGGCCGGCGCCGCCAAACCCGCGCTGTCCGTGGAGGACGACTTCGAGAAGCTCATCTGGGAGATCTCCGGGGGAAAACTGGAAGCAGAAATCGACCTGGATCCAGGGAAAGACGAGGATGATCTCCTGCTGGAACTCTCAGAGATGATTGACAGCTGAGGGGGGAGGTTTTTATATTGAAAAAACGCGGGGGGAAAAAAAAAGACGCGACACCAAAAAAAAAAAACCTAAAAAAAGCAAAATTCTCTCCCCCACCCCCACAGAAATCCTGTAAATGTTGTTGGATCCGTGGAGGAGATCCTTTTCCCAGCTGGAAGCACAGTTGGGTTGTTAGGAATAGGCAGAGTCTGCACTCAGTTATCCCGAAATGAAATTCCGGGGCCGAGTTGATCCCGGCGGCTCCTCCCACACGGGACAGGACAAAGCACTTGGAATTCCCTCGGGGGAGGGACACAGATCCCATCTCCAGAGCCATCCCAGCACGGGATCACAGCTCCCTCCTGGACAGTGAATCCCAAAAATCCTGGAGTTACTATGTCAACTCTGGAATTCACGGATGGACGCTGCCTCTGGACTCGGAATTGGGGGAAAATCCGGGAAAACGGGCTGGGAGAAGGAGCAGCTGAGTCAGGATTTTGGACCAAATGCTGCCAGGGTGAGCCTGACTCAGAAGGATCCAGGGGGATTTGTCCCTGCTGGCACTGGAATCCTGGGATGGGCAGCCAAAATTCCTCCTGGCTGCCTGCAGGAATTTGGGAAAAGGAGGATTGCTTCAAGTGCCTCTCGGTTCTGAAGATCCCTCCCTGCTGAAGGACTGGAATGAGCCTCCCACGTCCAGCTGGGATCATTTTGGGAGGGAGGAAAAGCACCTGGAATGTTCCCCCTTGGCTGCTTCCCTCTTTTCCAGCCCGTTGGGAGATGGGATTGGGTGGAATTCCTGTGGTTTTTGGGTTTTTTTGTTTTTGTTTTTCCTGTAAATATTTTATTCTTCCATTTTATATTTGTATGATTCTATTTAAGGGATTAAAGGTAGGCTGCTCACTCTGGTGTCTGGGCAGAGCTCTCTGCTTTCCATGGTTTATTTAAGGAATGGGATTAAAGAGGTTGGGATTTCTGGGTGTTAATTAGAAATTAATGAGGCACAGGAGCAGGGGGTGGGGTTGTGGGATCATCCAGAGGGGTTGGAGCATGTCCAGGGAAGGGAATGGGGCTGGAAAACCCTGGAGGAGCTGGGGAAGGGGCTCAGCCTGGAGAAAAGGAGGCTCAGGGGGAATTTCTGGCTCTGCACAACGCCCTGACAGGAGGGGCCAGCCAGGGGGATTTGGGATCTTATCCCAGGGAACAGGGACAGGACGGGGACACCGGGGACGGGGTGTTCNGGGGGATTTGGGATCTTATCCCAGGGAACAGGGACAGGACGGGGACACCGGGGACGGGGAATATTGCAATGATTTTTGGCTTCTCAGGTCTTTTGTGACCTTGTGGGAAAAATTGACAGGAGAACTCTGGTGCCTGTAACAGCATAAAAAGCCACTTGAGTTTAAAGCTGGGCGCTTTAAGGCACAGCTCTGCTGGAGCTCTGAGCCAGAGCAACGTTTTAATTTTTTTTTCTGTGAATAGTGGTTATTAAATAAAAATAAAATAATAGCAAAATAAACCCCTAATAATAGTAAGGAAAAAAAAACAACCTAGTAACAGCAAAAAACCCCCTAAATATAATGATAAAAAACCCACTAAAGAAAAACTGCCGCGGCCCTCACACCGCCACTATCCCACAGTGCCCCGCGCGGTGCTATCCCACTCACACCGCCACAATCCCACAGTGCCCGCCGCGCTGCGATTTCCGCCCCCTGCCTCACGCCGCCACTATCCCACAGTGCCCTGCGGTGCCGCTCCTGTACCGCCACTATCCCATAGAGCCCCGTGCCGCCGCGGGCCCCGTGCAGCCATGGCGTACCGCGGGCAGGGCCAGAAGGTGCAGAAGGTGATGGTGCAGCCCATCGTATCCTGCCGCGAGCCCCTCAGGGCGCCGGGGGAGCGCGGGGAGGCCGCGGGGAGCGCGGGGGTGGCGGGCGGGAAAGAGGCGAGGCTGGCGGGTTTCATCGCCGGGGTAACGGCTCCATCCGCGGGGATCGTGGCCCTCATTCCTGAGGGTTCCCCCTCAGGGGGTTTCGGGTTCCACCGCTCGGGGGTCGCGGGTTTCCCTCAGGGGTGCCGGGTGTCAGCTCCCGCGGGTCGCGGGTTTCGGCTCCTGAGGGTGGCGGGGCCCATCCCCGGGCTCTGTCCCCGGGGGCTCCTGGCTGTGCTGTGCCCTTAACGCTCGGCTCCAGAACCTCATCTTCCGCTACCTGCAGAACGTGAGTACCGGGAACGGGGCCCGGCGGCTGCACCGCGGAGTCACGGGGCGGTTTGGGTGGGAAGGGACCTCAAATCCCAGCCCGTGCCACCCATTCCAGGGACAGAGACACCTTCCCTAACCCCAGGCTGCTCCAGCCTGGCCTTGGACACTCCCAGGGATGGGGCAGCCTTAGATTCTCTGGGAATTCCATCCCAGGGCCTCCCCACCCTCCCAGGGAAGGATTGATTCCCAATATCCCATCCAAAGCAGCACATGGAATCCTGGAATGGTTTAGGTCGGAAGGGATCATGAAATCCCATAGGCAGGGACACCTTCCACTATCCCAGCTGCCATTTTATCTTTTTCATCCATTTTATCCATTTTAACCCGTTTTATCCACTATCCAAGCTGGCCTTGGACACTCCCAGGGCTGGGGCAGCCACAGCTCCTCTGGGAATTCCATCCCAGCCCCTCCCCACCTTCCCAGGGAGGAATTCCCTCCCAATATCCAATTTAAATCCCGTTTCTTTCCAGTTAAGACCCTTTAAACATGAGGGGAGTGCCTGCTCCCCTCCATCCTGCAATCCCCTGGGATATTCCCATGGAACCCCAGCCTGGCTTGGGCTGGGGAGGGACTTTAAACCCCCCCAGAAGAGCTGAGGATGGAGCAGAGACCCCTCAGAGCTGCCTGGGGCGTTCCCATCCCTGGTTTTCTCTCCCTCTCCGTGGTTTGCAGAGATCCAGGATCCAGGTGTGGCTCTATGAGCAGGTGAACATGAGGATAGAAGGCTGCATCATCGTGAGTGCCACTGTCCCCTTGTCACCCCTCTGCTCTGGGCTCACCTCCCTGCTTCTTCCCCATCCCTAAACTCATTTCTTCTTTCTTTTCCATGAAAAAGCCGTTTGGGGGTGGGAATGTTCTTGTTTCTCCTGGGAATTGCAGGGTTTGGGGGTTTTCCCTGTGGGAAAAAGGGGTTTTTCCAGGTTTTTTCCCCTGTGGGATTGGATCCTACTTAAGGTTTTCCCCAGCCAAGCTCTTTATCCCAAAAACAATCCCATTTTCCCCAAATCAATCTCTTCTTCCTAAAACCCATCCCTTCTTCCCCAAAATAATCCTTCTGTTCCCAAAAGAAATCCCCTTTTCCCAAAAAATTCCTTTTTCCCCAAAACCAAACCCATCTTTTCAAGAATAATCCTTTATTTCCCCAGACCCAAACCTTTCTTCATTAAAAATCCCTTTATCCCAAAACCAAATCCCTTTATCCCAAAACCAAATCCCTTTTTCCCAAAAGCGGTCCCTTTTTTCCCCCAAAAAATCCCTTCTTCCCCAAAATAACCCTTTTTTCTGCCAAAAAAAAAATCAATCCCCTCTTCCCAAAACAAATCCCTTTCCCCCAAAAAATCCTTTTCCCAAAAAGCTTCCCCTTTATCCCAAAAATAACCCTTTTTGTTTGTTTGTTTTTGGGAGGGGATTTGGGGGGATTTTTGGTCCCTGCCTGAGGTTGGTGCTGCTCTTGCAGGGCTTTGATGAGTACATGAACCTGGTGCTGGATGATGCTGAGGAGATTCACTCCAAAACCAAGTCCAGGAAGCAGCTGGGTAGGTCAGGGGGGTGTGGGAGCCTGAACTTCAGGTGTAGGATGTGAAATTTGGGTGTTAAATCCTGAAATCCGGGTGTTAAAGCCTGAAATCCGGGTGTTAAATCCTGAAATCTGGGTGTTAAATCCTGAAATCTGGATGTTAAATCCTGAAATCCGGGTGTTAAATCCTGAAATCCGGGTGTTAGAACCTGGAATCTGGGTGTGGAATGGGAAATTGGGGTGTGGGACCTGAAATCCAGGTGTGGGATCCTGGAATCCAGGGCTTGCGACCTGAAACCCAGGTGTGAGCCTAAAATCCAGATGCTGGACCCTAAAATCCAGCTGTGGGAGCCTGGAACGAGGGGTTGGGACCTGGAATCCAGCTGTGGGATCCTGGAATCCAGGTGTGGGAGCCTAAAAATCCAGATGTGGGACCCAGAATCCAGATGTGGGCACTGAAATCCAAGGGTTGGAGCCTGAAATCCAGGTTTGGGATCTGAAACTTGGGTGTGGGAGCTGGAATCCAGCTGTGGGATCCCAGAACCTGGGTGTGGGACATGAAATCCAGGTTTGGGATCTAAACTCCGAGTGCTGGAGCCTAAAAATCCCCGTGTAAAACCTGAAATCCAGGAGTGGGACGTGAAAACCGCACGTGGGAGCCCCAAATCCAGGTGTGGGCGCCCTAAAATCCAGCTGTTGGCCCCGAAATGCAGATGTGAGCCTAAAATCCGGGTGTGGGGGCTCCAAGCCAGGTGTTGGAAGGCGAAATCCGGGTTTGGGGAGCTGGAAGCTGGGGATGGGATGGAAATCCAGGTGCTGGGAGCTGCAGTGGAGCTTTGGGCCTGGGATCCAGCTGTGGGGCCTCAATCCAGCTGTGGGGCCTCAGTCCAGCTGTGGGGCCTCAGTCCAGCTGTGGCACGGGCGGGTTTGTCCCATCCCAAAGCATTCCCACATTCCCTGATCCCCTTGGCTTCCAGGGAGGATCATGCTGAAGGGAGACAACATCACCCTCCTGCAGAGCGTCTCCAACTAGGATCGGGCTGTTCCCAGCCTGGAAAATCGGGATTGGGAGCTCTGAAATCCGGGATTGGGAGCTCTGAAAAATCGGGATTGGGAGCTCTGAAATCCGGGATTGGGAGCTCTGGGAAATCGGGATTGGGAGCTCTGAAATCCGGGATTGGGAGCTCTGGAAAATCGGGGTTGGGAGCTCTGAAATCCGGGATTGGGAGCTCTGAAATCCGGGATTGGGAGCTCTGAAAAATCGGGATTGGGAGCTCTGAAATCCGGGATTGGGAGCTCTGAAATCCGGGATTGGGAGCTCTGGAAAATCGGGATTGGGAGCTCTGAAATCCGGGATTGGGAGCTCTGAAATCCGGGATTGGGAGCTCTGGAAAATCGGGATTGGGAGCTCTGAAATCCGGGATTGGGAGCTCTGAAATCCGGGATTGGGAGCTCTGGAAAATCGGGATTGGGAGCTCTGAAATCCGGGATTGGGAGCTCTGAAATCCGGGATTGGGAGCTCTGGAAAATCGGGATTGGGAGCTCTGAAATCCGGGATTGGGAGCTCTGAAATCCGGGATTGGGAGCTCTGGAAAATCGGGATTGGGAGCTCTGAAATCCGGGATTGGGAGCTCTGAAATCCGGGATTGGGAGCTCTGGAAAATCGGGATTGGGAGCTCTGAAATCCGGGATGTGCCAGAGATGGAAATCCCCGTGTTCCTTTGGGATTCTGTTTTGTAGTTCGGGGCTTTCTTGGGGGAATAAAAATGTTTTTCACAAAATCTGGGAGCGGGGTTTCAGTCTCGGGTAGGGAAAGGTTTTCCAGGGGTTTTTTCCCTGTGGGATTGGATCCTGGGGGTTCAGGATTCTGGAGCTTTCAGTTTTCCCCAGCCAAGCTCTTCATTCCAAAAACAATCCCATCTTCCCCAAATCAATCCCTTCTTCCTAAAACCCATCCCTTCTTCCCAAAAAGAATCTTTTTTTTTTCCCAAAACAAATCCCTTTTTCCCAAAAAAATCCCTTTTTCCAAAACCAATCCCATCTTCCTGAAAACAATCCTTTTTTCCCCAATAATTCCCCAGATCCTTCCTCAAAAATTCCTTTATCCCAAACCAAATCCCTTTCTCCCAAAACCAGTCCTTCCCAAAAAAAATCCCTTCATCCCAAAAACAATCCTTTTTTCCCCCCCAAATCAATCCTCTTTCCCAAAACAAATCCCTTTTTCCCAAAAAATCCTTTTCCCAAACCAATCCCTTTTCCCCAAAATTAACCCATTTATCCCCAAAATAATCTTTTTACTTTTTTTCCCCAAACCGATCTCTTTATCCCAAAATCAAATCCATTTTTCCCAAGAAATCCCTTCCCGCTCCTCCCCCAAACCGCGGCTCTGCCTCACCCGGGGGCGGCTCCCGGGATTTTTCCCTCCTCCAGCATTCCCAGCTGGAATTCCTTTCCCGACCCGCGGGCAGAGGGGCGGGAATTCTCTGGGAATTCTGCCTGGAGCATCTCAAATTCCTGCCAGAACGGGAAAAAACTTCCCCAGGGCTCCGGACAGAAGGGGGAGCTGCGGGCTCGGCTCTCCCCGATCCCGATCCCGGCAGGAATTCCCGGGATCCAGCTGTTTCCCGGGAGGAGGAGGAGGAGGAGAAGGGCGGAGATTCCAGGCGGGCTCCGCTTTTCCCAACCCCTTTTCCTTGGATTTTCTGCTGCCTCGGAGCCTCTCGCGGTCTCGGCTTTTCCCCATTCCACTTTTCCAGAGGGTGAAAATTCCTTTCCCGGGAATTTCATTCTCGGGCAGGTCTCGGGGGTGAGGGGCTGGATGAGGGAAAAGCCACTTTTGGAAGGATTCCTGGAGGAAACTCCTGGAAAACCCCCAAATCCTGGATCAGCGGGCTGGGATGTGGCACAAATCCCATCCCACATCTCCAGGGGTGGGAATTCCCATTCCCTCCCTTTTCCAGGGAGGGTTTTCCCCGTTCCCCGCTCCCACAGCCCCCAAACCCAGCTGGGGGCGCTTTCAGCTTTTCCCGGTGTCGGATTTCTGGGAAAAGAGCTCCTTATCCTTAAAGACGGAATATTTGAGCCCCGTTCCCGCCCAGGAGGGATCAGCTCCTGGAATGCCCGGCAGGTGAACCCCTCCATCCTGCAATCCCCCGGGATGTTCCCAGGAAACCCCGGCCTGGCTTGGGCTGGGGAAGGACCGTAAACCCCCCCAGGAGAGCTGAGGATGGAGCAGAGACCCCTCAGCCCCGAGCCCTTATTGATCAGCCCTGAGCCCTGATCAACCAGCCCTGAGCCCTGATTGATCAGCTGAGATCCCTGATCGATCAGCCCCGAGCCCTGATCAACCAGCCCTGAGCCCTGATTGATCAGCTGAGATCCCTGATCGATCAGCCCCGAGCCCTGATCAACCAGCCCTGAGCCCTGATTGATCAGCTGAGATCCCTGATCGATCAGCCCCGAGCCCTGATCAACCAGCCCTGAGCCCTGATTGATCAGCTGAGATCCCTGATCGATCAGCCCCGAGCCCTGATCAACCAGCCCTGAGCCCTGATTGATCAGCTGAGATCCCTGATCGATCAGCCCCGAGCCCTGATCAACCAGCCCTGAGCCCTGATCAATCAGCCCTGGGCGCTGAGCAGCCCTGAGCCCTTATTGATCAGCCCTGATCAATCAGCCCTGAGCAGCCCATATCCCTTATCGATCAGCCCTGAGTGCTGATCAGTCAGGATCAGCCCTTGATCAGCCCTGAGCAATCAGCCCTGAGCCCTGATCAGTCAGCCCTGAGCACCGATCAGCCCTGAGCACTCAGCCCTGAGCCCTTATCGATCAGCCCTGATCACTCAGTCCTGAGCCCTTATTGATCAGCCCTGAGCACTGATCAGCACTGAGCCCTTATCGATCAGCCCTGATCAATCAGTCCTGAGCCCTTATTGATCAGCCCTGAGCACTGGTCAGCCCTGATCCCTTATCAATCAGCCCTGAGCCCTGATCAATCAGCCCTGAGCCCTTATCGATCAGCCCAGATCAATCAGGCCCGAGCCCTGATCAGCAGAGCTGATCTGATAAGGAGGAAGTGAGATAAGATCGGAGGCGGAGGGGGGGGCTCTGCGTGGGAGAGGAAACTGGGGGGAGTGAGAGTGAGTGAGTGGGTGTGGGTGAGTGAGAGTGTGAGTGAGTGTAAGAGTGAGTGAGAGTGTGAGTGAGTGTGTGAGAGTGTGAGTGTGTGAGAGTGTGAG
>WAAE01014171.1:137252-154864 GCA_013400495.1 Nicator chloris | reverse complement strand
GAGTGAGTGAGTGGGTGTGGGTGAGTGAGAGTGTGAGTGAGTGTAAGAGTGAGTGAGTGTGAGAGTGAGTGTGTGAGAGTGTGAGTGTGTGAGAGTGTGAGTGAGTGTGAGTGTGTCAGTGTGAGTGTGTGAGTGAGAGTGAGTGTGTGGGTGTTTGACCCCACAGGCGTGTAAAGCACATTTGGGGAGTGTTAAACAAACTCTGACAGGCTTGTGTCACCTCCTCTTGTCCCCGGCCATTGTCACCTCCCCGGGCTGGCGGCTGGAGGGGATGGAGACCCGGAAACCCCCCGGGAACCCGCCGGGAACCTCCGGGAACCCGCCGGGAACGCCCCGGGAACCCCTCAGGAACCCCCCGGAGCAGCCGCAGCTGTCGCAATTCCAAGGGGCGGTGCCCAGGGGTGGCACCGGTGTCCCCGCGGGGCTCCAGGAATGGGGACACCGCCCCCGGTCCCTGTGGGATCCCGGGAATGGGGACACCGCTCCCGGTCCCTGTGGGACNGGGGAGCCCGGGAATGGGGGCGCCGCCCCCGGTCCCGGTGGGACCCCCGGGAATGGGGACACCGCCCCCGGTCCCTGTGGGACCCCCGGGAATGGGGACACCGCCCCCGGTCCCTGTGGGATCCCGGGAATGGGGACGCCGCCCCCGGTCCCTGTGGGACCCCGGGAATGGGGACACCTCTCCTGGTCCCTGTGGGATCCCGGGATCGCAGCGGGATCAGCTCGGAGGCAGCAAATCCCAAAACCCTCCCTTATCCCACCCCAAACCGCTCCTATTGATCCCCGCCTCCCCAAAAAATCCTTTTTCCCACAGATTCGTCTCGGAGGCGCTGGAGAGGCAAAGCCCAGCCTCGTCTCCTGATTGGAATCCGCGGGAATTCCCGGGATTCTCCCATCCACAGCCCAGCCCGGGCTCAGTTTCACCTTTATCGGCTGCACTTTGAAAAAACCTAAACGCAGCTTTTTTTTTTTTTTTTTTTTAAAGCTGAGCTTGGTCTGGGCCTCCCCAGGCTGGGCTTGTCCCCCTCCCGCTGGGGACAAGCTGCGGGGGCCGGGTGGCAGCCGGGGACCCCCAGGGACACGCGGGCAGTGGGGACAAAGCTCGGGAGCAGCCGAGACCAGAATTTGGGGACCTTCTCAGCCCTGGGGCTGCGCTCCGGGGGTCGGAGGGAGCTCGGCGGCTCTTCCAGCTCTTCCAGCCGCGCCGGGATCTCTCCAAGGGTTCATCCCCAGGGTGGTCGCAGCCCTGGGGAAGGGTCTGAGCCCGCGGGGTGCGGAGGAACCGCGGCCGGGCTGATTTCCCGCAGGGGGAGCGTCCCCTTTGCCCCCAGCGCCAGCCCGGAGCCCTCCCGGGGCTCGTCCCGGGCTCCCGGCTGGAGTTCCTGCCTTTCCCGGCTGTTGGGAGCAGCAAGGGTGTCCCTGGGCACAGCGGATCCCGCTCCTGCTCCATCCATCCCCCGGCCCGTGTCGGGGTGCGGAGGGGCTGGAATTCTGCTCCTGGAATTCTGCTCCTTCCCCGCTCCCTGCTTCTTCCCCGCTCCTGGAATTCTGCTCCTGGAATTCTGCTCCTTCCCCGCTCCCTGCTTCTTCCCCGCTCCTGGAATTCTGCTCCTGGAATTCTGTTCCTTCCCCGCTCCTGGAATTCTGCTCCTTCCCCCTCCCCCGGCGCCTCAATTTAATTTTCCAGAGGGAGCAGCCACAGGAATCAACCCCGGGATGCTGCACCAGGAGCGCCCCGGGCCGGGCTGTCCCTTCCCCAGCGCTTTTCGTGGTGCCAGGGAGATTTTCCTTGGGGAAATTTGGGTCTGGGGGATCTGAGGGGTGGGAGGAGGCCGGAAAATCGGGATGTTGCCAGGTGGGTGCTCCTGGCTTCGTCTGCCACCAGAATCCAGGCGGGGTTTTGTGCCCTCGCACTGGAATCCGCAGGGATGGAGGGATGGAGGATGAACCCTCCCCGCTCTCAGCCCATCCCTGCGGGGCCTGGGGGGTCTCTGGCTGCTCCCAGCCCCTCTGGCCGGGCCTGAGCCTTTTCAGGAGGGGAGAACCGAGCAAAAAAAAAACACAAAAGGGGAGGGGTGGGGAAGGAAACATTCCTGCCCCGTTGTTCTCGAGCGTCCCACACACGGAGCCGGCCCTCGGGAAAGCTCCGTGCGCGGCCGGGATCTGCGGGGAAAGCAAACAATGGGATCCCCAGGGACAACAATGCCCCATTGTCCTTTGAAGCCCGAACAATGAGACAATGGCCCTCAGTCTGCTCCCTTCATTGCCAGGCACGCCCCCCCCGCGGCCCCGGGACCGGCTGGGCCCGGGGGCTCCCGCTGGCCCCGAGGAGCCACCGCGGTCGCCGCCGCTCGCTGTCCCCTCGTCCCGCTCGGTCCTTTGGTCCGGGGTGAGTCTCGGGGGTCCCCGCGGCCTCTCCCGCTCGCGTGGGGTGTGCCCTGCAGAGCAGGAGGAGGAGGAGGAGGAGGAGGTTTCCCTTCCCTCCTCGGGGTTTCGGCGGCGGGGAGGGGATGGAAAAGTCCCGTCGGGTCACGCGGGCCGTGCCCGGAGAACAGCGGGGCTTTGTTGTCTCCGGGGGTGGCCACTTGTCAGCTCGCCCTGAAGGATTCCTGGGGAATCCTCCTCCTCCTCCTCCTCCTCGCGGCGTTGGGAACGAGCCCGCCCTGCACCCTGCAGGTCCGGGGAGGAGGCAGCACAGGGCGGGGGGGCAGGGGGTGCCCCCCATCCTCCGGGAGCGTCGGAGCCGCTCCCCAGCTGTCCCCGGGCCACCTCCAGCCACCCCCCGCTCTCCCTGTGGTCCCCAGGAGCAGCCGGAGGAGCCCAGGGGTGAAGCCCTGTCCCAGCCCGGGGGCACCGGGGGCTGGCGGCGGCGGGTGGGTGGGTGGTGCCCACGCGGCCACCCCGAGGGTCCCTCGGGGAGGGCACAGCGCATGGAATGCTCTCCTCGTGCCTCCACGGCCTCCCAAAATCCAGGGCTGGTGGAGATCCGGGGCTGTGGGGACTCGGGGCCGCCAGCTCCCGGGTGGGGATTGCTCGGCTGGGCTCGGATCCGCTCTGGGGTCCCGGTGTCCCCGCTCAGCCCGGGTGGCACCGGGCCCCGTCACCCCTCCGGTGCCACAGGGCCACCCCCGTGTCCCTGTCAGCATCCTCGGCCTCTCCTCTGGGGGCACCTGGGATCTCATTTGTCCTTCTCCCGGTGCTTTTTTTGTCGCTGGGATGGGGGACACGGGGACCTGGCTGTCCCCAAAGGCCACCAGCAGCTTCCAGGACCCCCCAAAATCCGGCATCCCCCTCCAAAATCCCGCTCCTGCCGGTACCTATGGTCAAACAAACGCACCTGAATAGGGAATGAATGGAGTGAGAAAAGAGCCCGGAGCACTTTGTGCTCGCAGCGAGCCGGGAACAATCGCTAAATACAAATCAGCGAGAGAAAAGGCAGAGAGAGAGAGAGAGAGAGAGAGAGACAAAAGCAAAGAACGGCGCCACAAAGGAGAGGAATGAAATGGTAAAGTAAAGTCAAACAAAAAGGAGCCGGGCTGAGACAAAAGGAGGGAACAATATCCCCGAGGCAATAGGCTCCTGAACAATGGGGACAGTGACAGCGGCACAAAGACACACTGTTTGCAAGTAGACGTTATCTCACACAGCCACTGGCAGGCCTGGCCCTGGCGCTTCTATTTTCAGGGATGCTTTTGTGCTGCGCTGAACAATATTCCTTGCATGGCTGCAGATACAGAGATCAGGGTTTGTTTTTTTTTTAGTTTTAGTTTTTGGGGTTTTTTTTTAGCCTTCCCGGTGCCAGCTCCGCCATAAAAACAGGTTCAGCCCTTTGGAGGACGGGGCAGAGCGAGCTGAGGGTGATTCGGTGACAATGCCACGGGAGGTGGTGGCATCGAGCCGGTGCCACCAGGCCGGGCCGCGGCGCAGCGGGAGCCCCCGGGGTTTTAGGATGGACGATCCGGGGTTTATCGGGCCCGAGTTTGCATTTGAACAGCCGCACTCGCAGCCTGGCCGCGGCACCGGGCGGACCTGCAGGATGGGTTTTTTTGCCGGCTCCTTTTGTTGGGAGCGCTTTGGTTTTTAACCTCTGCAGGTGCCGGCCGGGCTGGCGCGGCTCCCTGGCACCCCTCGGGCCCGGTGACACGTGGCGCTGGCAGAGTTTGGGGGGGACAATCTGCGGGGTCACGGCTCTGAGGAGAGGTGGGGATGTCCCCGGGGATGTCCCGGCTGGTCCCTGGCAGCGCCGAGCTCGGGTTTTGGCGCTCCTGGAGCCACGGGAAGGGCGGGCGGGCAGCTCCCGTTTTTCCTTGTGGGATTGGGGCCGGCAGGAGCTGTTTGGGGCTGCTCTGTGCCCTCCTGCCTGCGCCCATTCCCTGGAATTCCTCACCCTCGGGGTGAGCCATGGGAGGAGGCTGCTCTCCCGTGGAGAGTGGGATCATGGAGGTGTCATCCAGCTGTTTCCCAAAGAATCCTCCTCTGGAACCTTCCCAGCTCTCTCCCACTGCCTGGCTCATCCCAGGAACGCCGCGCTGCGGGTCACGGTTACCCCCCAGCACTTTTGGGGTGCGTTAGCAGCACCCAGACACCTCCTGATCCCCCCCCGACCCTTCCTTTTGGACATCCCACGAATCAGCCATCCCTTCCTGCAGCTCCCGGAACCCCGCTGCCCTTCCCCCCACTCCGAAATCCACCCCCCTCCTCCCACACCAGCCCCTCCAAAACCCCGAGGACGTCACCGGGTTACCGAAAACGAGCGGGCACGGGAGAATTTGGGGTGTCGAGAAGCCGGGGCCGCCCCTATCGGGGCCGATCTCCTGCGCCGCTCAGTTCGAGCAGCTGGGCGCAGCTCTGGCTGGAACAAGCGGCGCTCTCTGATATCGATCACCTTATCTGGGGGCACATCCTGTTGCTATTTTGGCTGTTTCCTCCCCTCAGCAGCTGGGGAGCAGCGCCAGCTGCTCGAAACCTGCGGGATGGGGAGGGGGGGCTGTTTGGGGCGCCCCAAAAAGGATCCTGGGCTCGCTTTGGCGGTGATGCGACGTCTCAGCGGTGCCACCATCCCCTTCCCTGCCCCGCTGCGAGCAGAGGTTGAGGGCACCAGGGCTGGCAGCGGGGGGGATTTGGGGTTTTAGGATGAAATCGAAGCGGGGCGGCCGCGTTCGGAGCCGTTCTAGGAGGGGGAAATAAACGGCTCCCGAATCCCGGTATCTGATCTTGCGGTGGGCTCCGCACACGTGCCCCGAGGCGCTGCGAACCTCGGGGACGGTTGTTGTGATCAAAGTGTCCTTGTCCCCTCCGCGCCGCCGCCGCAGCAGCAGCAGCCCCGTGGCGCTCCCTGTCCCGCCCGGTCCGAATTCCGGCCGAATTCCCGCACCCAAAGGGTGCCTTGGCCCTGCTGGGTGATGGGAACCGGGGAAAATCGCCACGCTCACGGCAGTTTAACCCTCCCCATCCTCCCCCGGCATCGGCTTTGCCGCTGGGCCGGCGCTCCCCTGGGTTCTGCCGTGCCAGGGAGTGCCCAAAGTGGCATTTAACACCCCTCGAGTGACGATTTGGGGGTTTTTTTTTGGGAGACATGAACGCACTCCTCGCTCCCAGCAACTTTTTACCCCCTGGGGGGGCTCCTGTGTCTTATCCTCCCTGTGAGGAACTTCTCCCAATTCTCCCCAAATCCCGGCTCTTCCCGCTGGAGTTTTTTTGCGGAGTCGGGAACTCTTGGCTGCAATTAGCTGGTATTTAAACCCTCGCTAACCCTTAACACCCTAATGACAGCCGTAATGATGCTCCGCACATCCCGCAGCTAAAGATTACACTCGCTAATTAATTAAGCCCCGACCCCTCCTCTGCTCTCCCCCGCTTCCCGCAGCAGCCGGGAGAAGAAATCGCTGAGAGTCTCTTAAGAAAAAGGACATAAAGGCAGGGAAATGCAGGCACCAAAACAAGACAAATGGGGATTTGGAGACAATCCGGGCCCCGTCCATGTGACCCGAGGAATGGACGAGGCAGGAGAAAAGAGAAAAATGCCAAGGCCAGGAGAGAAAAAGCAAAAAAACCCCAACAAAATCCCCAAAAACTCCAGAGCCAGCTTAAAACAAACAAACAAACAGAACCCAACAAAAACAAAACAAACCAAAAAAACAAAACAAAACGAAAAAAAAACGAGGAAAGAAAAGCACCAAGATGAAGGGAGTGACAAAGCATCAAAGGGAAGAGAAACCAAAGGCGTCGGAACAAAGGACGAGCTGGAACAAAGCACCAAAGAGGGGGGGGGAACAAAAGCACTAAATAGAAAACAAAGGCGGGGGGACAAGAAAAGCCCCTCTGTGGGGCTGAGCCCGAGGGGCCCGGCCCGCTGGGCCGTGGGTGGCACCGGGTCCCCGCCGGAGCCGGGCTGGCGGAGGGTGACAGCCCCTGCGACAGCCCCAGCGTCGCCTTTGAAGCGGCAGCGCCGCGCTCGGACCCCGGGGGAGGTCGGGGCGCTGCCCCCTCCGGGCCCGCTGTGTGGTCCGGCCGTCCCCTCTGTCCCTCCCGCCGTCCCTCTGTCCCTCCCGCTGTCCCTCTGTCCCTCCCCACGCGTCTCTCCAGCTCAGCATCGCCCCCTCCGTACCCCCTGCCCGGCGGCGTGGGCACGGCTGGGACGCGGTGGGGACAGTGCCAGGCTGGCTGTGTCCCCTCCGCCCGCGCGGTGGCTTTGCCTCGGCGCCGCGTGTGTGGCTGGGCTGGCTCCTGGTGCCGGGGACAGGGACAGGGGGGACAATCCGAGCCGCCTGGGTGACAGCCAGGTCGGGGGCTGAGTCCCGGAGGTGCCGCTTTGCCCCCGCGCCAGGCGGGAGCCCTGCTTGGAGCTGGATGTCCCCGGCAGGGCTGGCACAAGCGGTGTCACACGCGGGAGGTTGGGGACACACGGTGGGGACCTCCAGGGTGGGCAGGGGTGGGGTGAGCCAGGAGTGCGACTGGAATTGGGGTGCTGGGAGGTGGAACTGGGGTGCTGGAAGGTGGATTTGGGGTGCTGGAAGGTGGAACTGGGGTGCTGGGAGGTGGAATTGGAGTGCTGGAAGGTGGATTTGGGGTGCTGGGAGGTGGATTTGGGGTGCTGGAAGGTGGATTTGGGGTGCTGGGAGGTGGATTTGGGGTGCTGGAAGGTGGAATTGGGGTGCTGGAAGGTGGATTTGGGGTGCTGGAAGGTGGCCAGTGCCACCACGCCAGCCGATGACACTTGGTGGGTGGCAGTGACCTCATGAGCAGTGACAGTGCCTTCACTGCCTCATCCCGGGATTTTCACAGGTAGGACACAAGGAAGGATCATAGGAATGGCTGAGGGACACGGGAGTGGGTGGGGGGAGACGGGAATGGCTGAGGGACACGCGAATGGCTGAGGGACACGGGAGTGGGTGGGGGGAGACGGGAATGGCTGAGGGACACGCGAATGGCTGAGGGACACGGGAGTGGGTGGGGGGAGACGGGAATGGCTGAGGGACACGCGAATGGCTGAGGGACACGGGAGTGGGTGGGGGGAGACGGGAATGGCTGAGGGACACGCGAATGGCTGAGGGACACGGGAGTGGGTGGGGGGAGACGGGAATGGCTGAGGGACACGCGAATGGCTGAGGGACACGGGAAAGGATAGAGGGACATGGGAATGGCTGAGGGACTCGGGAATGGCTGAGGGACACAGGAAGGGATAGAGGGACACGGGAATGGATGGAGGGACATGGGACTGGCTGAGGGACATGGGAATGACTGAAGGACACAGGAATGGATAGAGGGGCACGGGAATGGATAGAGGGACGTGGGAATGGATAGAGGGATATGGGAATGGATAGAGGGACACGGGAATGGATAGAGGGACATGGGAATGGATAGAGGGACACGGGAATGGCTGGAGGAGATGGGAAGGGCCGAGGGGGACGGGGATGGGGGGGGGGGNGGACACGGGAATGGCTGAGGGACATGGGAATGGCTGAGGGACACAGGAATGGCTGAGGGACACGGGAATGGCTGAGGGACACAGGAATGGCTGAGGGACATGGGAATGGATAGAGGGACATGGGAATGGATAGAGGGACACGGGAATGGATAGAGGGACACGGGAATGGCTGAGGGACACGGGAATGGATAGAGGGACACGGGAATGGCTGAGGGACACGGGAATGGATAGAGGGACACGGGAATGGATAGAGGGACACGGGAATGGATAGAGGGACACGAGAATGGCTGGAATGGCTGGAAGAACACAAGAATGGAGTTCCCATGAGGACACGTGTGAGGGGACCCGGGATTGACTGTGGGGACACAACAAGGGCCGCGGGGACCCCTCTGAGGGTCCCGCTGTGCCGTTCCCAGGCGGGTGAGGAGCTCAGCCCGTGCCCGTTGCCGAACAATGGCTCCGTTTCCGTGCAGGAAGCCAGGCCGGGTTTGTTCTCGCGGCTTTGCCCCCTCGGGCCGGTTCCGAAGGGGCCCGGCCATTGTCTGCAGCCTTTCCATGACTCAGTCCCGGGGATCCTGCGGCCTCCAGCCAGCACCAGGCCCGGCTCAGCTCCGCTGGCTCCGAGGGCTGCGGGCAGGGAGGGGGCTTGGGAAAAGGAAGGCGAGCTCTGGCCGTGCCTTTCCCCTGCGTGCCCCCTGCCCCGGCATCGCTGCCCCCTCGGGCTCTGCCGGCCCCTCCAGCCATTGTCCCGGCTTCCTGCTGCTCAGGGAGGCAGGAGGAAAGCTGGAGCAGGGATGGGAGGCTGGGAGCCAGTCCTGGTGCCTTGCCCAGGTGCAGCCAGGTGGGAGCAGGAGCTGAGCGGGTCCCGTGGGACCCCACCCGAAAGGGCAAGGGACAGTGTCTGTGCCATCATCTCCATCCTGGCACATCATGCTTGTGGTCCTGGGGATGCCCAGCACGTTCTGGGGTGTTCAGCAAGTTCTGGGGTGTCCAGAAAATCCTGGGGATGTCCAGGAGGTCCTGGGGATGCCCAGTGGGTCCTGAGGATGCCCAGCAGGTCCTGAGGGTGCCCAGCAGGTCCTGAGAGTGCCCAGCAGGTCCTGAGAGTGCCCAGCAGGTCCTGAGAGTGCCCAGCAGGTCCTGAGAGTGCCCAGCAGGTCCTGAGAGTGCCCAGCAGGTCCTGAGAGTGCCCAGCAGGTCCTGAGAGTGCCCAGCAGGTCCTGAGAGTGCCCAGCAGGTCCTGAGAGTGCCCAGCAGGTCGTGGGGATGCCCAGCAGGTCCCAGGAGTGCCCAGGAGGTCCTGGGGATGCCCAGTGGGCGCTGAGGATGCCCCGCCGGTCCCGAGGGTGCCCAGCAGGTCCCAGGGGTGCCCAGCAGGGCCACGCGGGGGGGCCGGGCCGGGGGGCCGCAGTGTGGGTGGCACTGGGGGGACCCGCCAGGAGCCGGCGGGGACGGCCACCAGCCCCGGGGCCACTGGGGCCGGCGAGGAAGGAAAGGAAAGTGAAAGTCCGCGGCGGCTGTTGCCATGGGGACCCGAACAAAGCTCCCGCGGCTCCGTCGCGCGGGTCCCCAGCCCTTTTGGGAATCGTGTCCCTGTCCAGTTTGGGGACCCCTGGAGTGGCTTTGGGGACCTCGGGGGCGGCAGAGCCCGGGGGGACGCGGAGGTCGCTGGGTCCCCCCAAAACCCGTCCCTCCTGTGGCCTCTCGGGGTCTTCTCGGAGTCAGGGGGTGACACAGAGGGGCTGGTGGCTTTGGGGACACTCGGGGCTGCCCGTGCGAGGGGTGGCACTGGGACAAGCTGTGCCCCCGGCTGGGGAGGGGGCTCAGAGGGGCTGGGGGGGGGCAGCTGGGTCCTGCCCCGTCCTCTCTGGGCCTCAGTTTGTCCAGCTGGGAATGGGAATATGGGAATGTTCCACTGGTTTTAACAGGAATGTTTNTCACTGCTTTAATGGGAATGTTCCACTGGTTTTAACGGGAATGTTCCACTGGTTATAATGGGAATGTTTCACTGGTTCTAATGGGAATGTTCCACTGAGTTAATGGGAATGTTTCACTGCTTTAATGGGAATGTTCTACTGGTTTTAACGGGAATGTTCTACTGGTTTAACGGGAATGTTTCACTGCTTTAATGGGAATGTTCTACTGGTTGTAATGGGAATGTTCCACTGGTTTTAACAGGAATGTTTCACTGAGTTAATGGGAATGTTCCACTGGTTATAATGGGAATGTTTCACTGGTTCTAATGGGAATGTTTCACTGGTTTTAACGGGAATGTTTCACTGATTTAATGGGAATGCTTCATTGATTTAATGGGAATGTCTCACTGGTTATAATGGGAATATTCCACTGACTTTAATGGGAATGTTCCACTGAGTTTAATTGGACGTTTCGCTGACTTTAATGGGAATGTTCCACTGAGCCTCTTTTAGGGTTTGGGGTCCGTGGGTGCAGCCCACTTCCCCTATTTCCCGTTCAATCCTCGGGGTGAGGATGGGCAATGATCCCAGGTCACTGCTCTGCCCTTTCCCGTGGGATGGGCACAGGGAGAGGGCTGCGAGTGGGCTGTGGGTGCCCCAAACCCCTCCAGAACCCCCAGCTCAGCACACGGGGTTGGGCAAACCCCAAATCCCGGCGGCTCCGTCTCTTCTCTGCTGCCCTCGGGTGAAAAAAACAAAACAAAACAAAACAAAAGAACTTGGGGAAAAAAAAAAATTCCCAGAGAAGAAAATAACGGTGTGGGGGAGGAAAGAGCCCGGAGTCAATGGGAACTTTCCCGGCTGGTGAAACATCAACAGCCCTTCCGTGTTGACACAACATTTTAAAGGTTTCACGGCAGGGAAAGAAAAAAAAAAAAAAAAAGGCTCCTTGTCAACACTGGCCGGTCCCAGCCACCCCCTCTCCCTCTCCAGCTGCACCCTTGGCTCCCGTGGAAGGGGTTTGATTCCCTGGGGAAGGCGGGTGATGGAATTCCCGGGAGCTGCTGGAGGGCTGAGGCACGTGGGCCACTGGGTTTGGGGCACGGGGAGACCCCGAGTGGCCCCCGGGTAGGAGAAACCTTGCGGATCCGACCGAGCTCCCGGTCTGCCGTCACGGAGCGTGTGTGGGAATGGTGCCTGTCTGTCCATCTGTCCGTCTGTCCACCTTGGGGGGCTGCCAGTTGTTCCCCTTGCTCCATGCCAGCCTTGCCATGGGACATAAAAAGGGGGTGGACGCAAAAAACCAAACCAAACCAAACCAAAACCAAAAGAGGGTTTAGCAGCGCTTAATCCTTGAGTATTTTAACAATTAAAAGGATGATTCCATGGGTTTCCCTAAAATTACGATTTCATTACGAAATCCATCCAATCCCTTTTTGGGATTGGAAAAGGGGAAACCCTTTTTAGGGGTTCCCACCAGGCAAAGGTGCCTGTCTGTCCATCTGTCCATCTGTCCAGCTTGGGGGGCTGCCAGTTGTTCCCCTTGCTCCATGCCAGCCTTGCCATGGGACAGAAAAAGGGGGTGGACGCAAAAAACCAAACCAAACCAAAACAAAACCAAAAGAGGGTTTAGCAGCGCTTAATCCTTGAGTATTTTAACAATTAAAAGGATGATTCCATGGGTTTCCCTAAAATTACGATTTCATTACGAAATCCATCCAATCCCTTTTTGGGATTGGAAAAGGGGAAATCCTTTTTGGGGGTTCCCACCAGGCAAAGGTTGCCCCTGGAGGAGCCTGGAGATGTTTTGGGGGGTTGCAATCATCAAAATCAATTGAAAACCCCAAACCTGAGAGTTTGGGAGCTCCGAGAGGCTCCAAGGGAGGTGCTGCTGCAGGTGAGCTCAGAGGGCCTCACCTTTGAGGTGTTTATAGGGCCGGGGGATGATTGATCTGGGGCATCAGGAAGTTTCCACGCTGGCCACAAGCCCAGCTGGCAACCACGGCAGTGGGAAGAATTCCCGAAGTGCGGCCACAATGGGACCGTTCCACTCGGGCTGCCACCCACAATGGGGCCGGGCTGGGGTCCAGGGAAAAGCTGTGCCAGGGCTGCCGGGGAGGACGGAGCCCCCTTTGTTCCCCACCTGGCCTGCCCAGGTGAGGTTTGCGCTTTTGCCCTCCCAGGTACGCTCAGGGAGCGCCTCACGGCCCCATCCAGGGGCTCCTTGCCCGAGCGTCCTCAGGGATCTCTGGGGATGCTCAGGAATTGGACGGTCAGGAATTTTCGGGGAAAGGGGAGGTGGGCGATGAACCGGCACAGTGAAGGAGCAAACTGGGGGTGATCTGGGAAGCTGGAAGCCGGATTTTGGGGTCTGTCACGGGCGCGTTGTGATTTTGGGACCCACCCCACGCCGGGAATGTGGGCTGGGCTCTCCCAAATCCAGGCGGGGCTCCACCCGCAGCTGGGAGCGAGGGGGGTCCAGTCCCTGCTGGCCCCGGGGTGCGGGGGGGGCTCAGGGTGTCCCCCAAGGCCCCTCCGAGTGGCGCCCCAGCCTTTGGGGGGGTCTCGGCCTCTCCGCAGAGCTCCGGGGCAGAGCGTGGGACACGCTGTCACACGTGGGTCCCCGGCGGGCCGGGGGGTCTCGAGGGGAGGGGACGGGGCACAGGGGCCGCCCCGGAGCCGGTTGCTGGCTGGCTGGACCGGTGTCCCTCCTCCTCCTCCACTCCTCCTCCTCCTCCTCCTCCTCCTCCTCCTCGCTCCCTCTCTCCGCCCGGCGCCGGGGCAGCTCCCACCGGAGGCGCTGGGGCCATGGAGCGGACCTGAGGCGGGCGCGGCGGCGGTGGCGGAGCCCGCACCGGCACCGGGGGCAGCACCGGCAGCACCGGCAGCGACACCGGGGCGACACCGGCACCGGCAGCACCGGCGGCGGCGGGACCGGGGCTCAGCGAGGCAGCGCAGCGGAGCCGTGAGTGCGGCCGGGGGGCACCGACACAGCCCCGGGGGGCACCACACAGCCCCGGGGGGCACCGACACAGCCCCGGGGGGCACCGACACAGCCCCGGGGGGCCGAGCACCCCGCGGGCTCGGGGAACACCCTCGGCGGTCGGGGAACATGCTCAGGGGTCGCGGCTGGGGGAACCGACCGGGAGAACCCCCCCAGAGCCCCTGGGCTTGAAGAGGAGAAGGGAAAAGGGGGAAAGGGGCGCAGGGTCCGGCCCCGCTCAGCCGCAAAGTTCGGGGCTGCAAACTCCGCTCCGAGCCGCCCCCGCAGCCCAGGGGAGCCCGGCAGGAGAGGAGTTAATCCCGCCACCCCCGTCCCACCGGGAACCGCGGCTCCGGGGTCTGCCCGTCCCCCTGTGCCGGGCACAGAGCGCGGTCCCCACCCGGTGATTTGGGGACGGGGACAGAGGGACGGCCCCCCCCCGGGGCGGTCTGGGGGTGTCCCCACGGTGTGCGGGGACAGACGGACGCGCTGTGGTGGCACGGACGGAGCTTCGTGTGTCCTGGGGCTGAGGGCGGGGACGCGGCTGTGCCCTGCTCGCTGCGGGTTGGGGTCCCTCTTGTCGCCACCTCTTGTCCCGTCCTTCATCCCTCATCCCTGTCCCTCATCCCTGTCCCCCGTCCCCACGGGACAAGTGACACTCTGGTGCATCCCAGCGGCCCTTCCGGCTGTCTCGGCGGGGACAGGGGACACCTGGCCTGGGGACAGGGGACACTTGGCTTGGGGACAGGATGGCTCCGGCCACCCCTGCAGCGCCGGCGCCGGGCAGGAAAACTCGGCCGGTGCCACACGCGGGTGTTGGAGAGGCACAAACACCGCGACACTGTCGCGATAGGGCACGACCGGAGAGAGGGTTTGGGAGCGGGGACAACGCTAAACTGGCGCTTTGCTGAGACAAACCTTGTCACCGCTGTAGCGACATTCCCGGAGCCGCCGGGCCGGGTTGGGGGTCTCGGGGGAGACCCCACAGCGGAGCCCCCCGGGCAGCGGGGATGGTCCTGCAGGGGCTGTGGGTGCAGATTTGGGGAAATTTGGGGTTTTTTTCACCCCTCGGGAGCTGAAAAATCCCATCTCAGCGAGTTAAACCCGGCAAAGTTTAGCGGCAAAGAGAAACGCAGGAGCTGCGTGGTCCTGAAGGAGCGGTTTTAGGGCGAAAAAGGCGAATAAACAGAAATCTCTGCCGGTTTCCACCTCTGATTAATGATTTCCAGGGGGTTGGTGCCAGGGAGGAATGATGCTGCCCAGGAAAAATCGCGGCCCGTGTTGTTGGAGTCTCGGTTCCATCTCGTGGAGCACCTCGGGCTCGGCAAACACTCGACTCCCCAGGAAACGCGGGAGTGATGGATTTGAGGAGGGAAAAAAGGAGAATTAGCTCGGCTAATGTGATTTTTTTCCCCGGAGCACAGAGCCGATAACGTCCCTCCCTCCCTCTCCTAAACCGATAACTCCTGTTTGTAATTCATGCAATTTCCTCTCGGTTCAGTTTCATTCGGTGCAGGATCCATTCCGGTGACACTGATACAGGACTTTTTTTTCTCTCTCTCTTTTTTTCCCCCTCTTTTCTTTTCGAAACCCAGCGACTTTCGGAGGCTTTTGTGCTGTTAAAAATAGCAGCTGGCCTTTGACAACCGCGGGCGGGCTCAGGACAGTTCTTCTTGACACATTTTCACCAACATCCTCTCCCTCCGCGCTGATTTCTGTCCTTCCCCTGGCAGAACCGCCACCTCTCCCTTCCCAGCAGAGCAGAAATCCCAATTTTTTTCCAAAAAAAAAATCCCCTTTTTCCTCTCTTGGAAAAGCTCAGCTCCTGCCTTGCTTTTTTTACTTCCACCCAAACCCTCCCCTCTCCCTAAATCTGTCTCGCAGGGAAGTTTATCCCGGGCTCTGAAATGTCCTGAGGGGAATTTCTGGACTTTTTGTCTCCCTGCCGAAATGTCCATTATTCCGGGGGGGATCTGTGCCCTGGCAGGCTGGGATGGGGGAGATGGAGCAGCTCGTAAAGTTGTTATGTGCTCGAGGGGTTTAAATTTCATTTATGGGCTGCAGAGGAAGGGTTTGTGTCCCCGGGAAGGGAGCACGGTAAAGCTGCTCTGTCAGTGGGGTTATTTATAATTTGGGTTTTTCTGGGGTCCCCGGGAAGACAAGCATGTTAAAATCAGTTTTTCAGTGGGATTACTTATAATTTGGGGGTTTTCTGAGTTCCCGGGTAGGGGAGCACATCAAAACCAGTTTTTCAGTGGGATTATTTATAATTTGGGGTTTTTCTGGGATCCCCGGGAAGGGGAGCACATCAAAACCAGTTTTTCAGTGGGATTATTTATAATTTTGGGTTTTTCTGGGGTCCCCAGGAAGACGAGCATGTTAAAACCAGTTTTTCAGTGGGATTACTTATAATTTGGGGGTTTTCTGAGTTCCCGGGAAGGGGAGCACATCAAAACCAGTTTTTCAGTGGGATTATTTATAATTTGGAGGTTTTCTGGGGTCCCCAGGAAGAGGAGCATGTTAAAACCAGTTTTTCAATGGGATTATTTATAATTTGGGGGTTTCTGGGGTCCCCAGGAAGAGGAGCATGTTAAAACCAGTTTTTCGGTGGGATTATTTATAATTTGGGGGTTTTCTGGGGTCCCCGGGAAGGGGAGCACATTAAAACTACATTTTCACTGGGGTTATTTTTAATTTTGGAGTTTCTGGGGTCTCCAGGAAGGGGAGCACATCAAAACCAGTTTTTCACTGGAGTTATTTTTAATTTGGGGGTTTTTCTGAGGTTCCTGGGAAGGGGAGCACGTTAAAACCACTTTTTCAGTGGGGTTATTTTTAATTTTTGGGTCTTCTGGGATCCCTGGGAAGGGGAGCACATCAAACCCACTTTTTCAGTGGGATTATTTATAAATTTGGGGTTTCTGGGGTCTCCAGGAAGGGGAGCATGTTAAAACCAGTTTCTCAGTGGGATTATTTATAATTTTGGGGTTTTCTGGGGTCCCCTGTGCTCAGCTGGGACCGGGACTCTCCAGGGCTGAGCAGCCATGGGGTGAAGGTGGCTCAGGGATGGATTAAACCCTCCAGGTGAGGTTTTGGGGGTTCCAAAACCCCCCAAAAAGGGTGAGGAGTCCTTCCCTGCTGCTGCCGGGGTTGGCTGGAGCGGTGTCGGGGGCAGAGCATCCCTGGGAGTGGGAATTTCCTGGTGAGGATGTGGGGTGGGAGAGTGAATCCCTGTGGGATACAGGTGATGGGAATCTTTGGGATAGAGGTGATGGGAATCTTTGGGATACAGGTGATGGGAATCCTTGGGATAGAGGTGATGGGAATCTTTGGGATAGAGGTGATGGGAATCCTTGGGATACAGGTGATGGGAATCTTTGGGCTGCACTTGGCAGCATGGTGGGAATCTTTGGGATGCAGGCAGGATGTGCAGAGGGAATCTCTGGGATACAGGCGGGATGCGTGAGGTGAATCTCTAGGATACAGGTAGAGGGAATCTTTGGGATACAGATGGAGGGAATCCTTGGGATACAGATGAAGAGAATCTCTGGGATGCACTGGGCTGTGTGAGGTGAATCTTTGGGACACAGGTAGCCTGTGCAGAGGGAATCTTTGGGATACAGGTGATGGGAATCTTTGGGATGCAGATGACCTGGGTGAGGTGAATCCCTGGGATGCAGGTGGTGGGAATCTTTGGGATGCAGGTGNGGTGGGATGTGTGAGGTGAATCCCTGGGATGTAGGTGGTGGCAATCTTTGGGATGCAGTGGACAGGAATCTTTGGGATGCAGTTGACAGGAATCTTTGGGATGCAGTGGACAGGAATCTTTGGGATGCAGTGGACAGGAATCTTTGGGATGCAGTGGACAGGAATCTTTGGGATGCAGGTGGGATGTGTGGAGGGAAGCTCTGGGATGCACTGGGCTCTGGAAGCCGCTGCCGTCCCCACCTTCCTTGTGCTCAGCTCCAGGATCCCAACCCACAAAAAACAAACCCAAACAAACTTTCAGGGACGCTGGGGTGGCCACAGCTGCTGGCATCATTTTGGGGGTCCCTCAGAGCTGACTCCGTGGATTTGGGGGTCAGGGACGCTGTGACCCGGGGGCTGTGGCCTCTTAGCACGCCCGGCTTTGTCCAGAGCCACGTTCCTGCTCGCTCCAGCTTTATCCCATTGTGAACATTCCCGGCTGCTTCGTGCCAGCCGGGCTTTGTGCCTGCACGTGGGATTGCAGAAATCCCAAAAAAGCTTCCAAAAAAGCTTTGGCCACCCAGGGACCACCTCTAACACCCACCGGGGCCGCGCTGGCAGCGCCGCTGTCCCACCCTGCGAGCTCCCGGCCGTGCTGGGGAAACACCCGCTGCTCATTCTCCTTAAAAATTCTGGGGTTTTGGAGCAAAATAATCCCCTGATGGCAGGGCAGCCGCTGCCCTGAGCCCGCGGTGCCCTGGAGGAGCCGCTGCCCTCTTTTGTTCTCTGCTCCGAGGGAGCATCGCTGCAGGCGGGGGGCCAGGGGTGAGGAATTCCCACCGCACACAATCCCGGCGGTTTGTAAGGCTGGAAAAGACCTTTGGGATCGTCGAGCCCCTAAACCCGGCACTGCCACGGCCAGCACCTCGTGTTCCCTGGGAAAAGAGTGGGGGGTCTGAGCTGCTGCTTTTGGGGAGGCTGAGAACCGCTGTGGGGCTCCGAGAGGGGCAGGGGGGCTCAGGGCTGAGGATGGAGGAGCTTGGGGGGCTAGGGAGGAGTTTGGGGGGTTCAGGTGGAGTTTGGGGGGTTCAGGGATGATGGA
>WAAE01014171.1:120139-137163 GCA_013400495.1 Nicator chloris | reverse complement strand
GGGGGGGCTCAGGAAAAGCTGGGGGGGCTCAGGGCTGAGGATGAAGGAGTTTGAGGGGCTCAGGAGGAGCTGGGGGGCTCAGGGTTGAGGATGGAGGAGTCTGGGGGGCTCAGGAGGAGCTGGGGGGCTCAGGGGGGAGGGTGGAGGAGGGGGGGGGGGGCGGGGGGGCTCAGGGCTGAGGATGAAGGAGTTTGAGGGGCTCAGGAGGAGCTGGGGGGCTCAGGGGGGAGGGTGGAGGAGGGGGGGGGGGGCGGGGGGGCTCAGGGCTGAGGATGAAGGAGTTTGAGGGGCTCAGGAGGAGCTGGGGGGCTCAGGGGGGAGGGTGGAGGAGGGGGGGGGGGGCGGGGGGGCTCAGGGCTGAGGATGAAGGAGTTTGAGGGGCTCAGGAGGAGCTGGGGGGCTCAGGGGGGAGGGTGGAGGAGGGGGGGGGGGGCGGGGGGGCTCAGGGCTGAGGATGAAGGAGTTTGAGGGGCTCAGGAGGAGCTGGGGGGCTCAGGGGGGAGGGTGGAGGAGGGGGGGGGGGGCGGGGGGGCTCAGGGCTGAGGATGAAGGAGTTTGAGGGGCTCAGGAGGAGCTGGGGGGCTCAGGGGGGAGGGTGGAGGAGGGGGGGGGGGGCGGGGGGGCTCAGGGCTGAGGATGAAGGAGTTTGAGGGGCTCAGGAGGAGCTGGGGGGCTCAGGGGGGAGGGTGGAGGAGGGGGGGGGGGGCGGGGGGGCTCAGGGCTGAGGATGGAGGAGCTTGGGGGGCTCGGGAGGAGTTTGGGGGGTTCAGGAGGAGTTTGGGGGGTTCAGGGATGATGGAGAGAGGAGTTTGGGGGGCTCAGGATGAGTTTGGGGGCTCAGGGATGATGGAGAGAGGAGTTTGGGGGGCTCAGGAGAAGCTGGGGAGATCCAGACTGAAGCCAGAGGAACTGCAGGGGCTCAGGAGGATCTGGGGGGCTCGGGAGGATTTGGGGGGCTCGGGAGAAGCTGGGCACATCCAGGCCGAGGCCGGAGGAGCCGCGGGGCTCGGCGCTGCTGGAGCAGCCGGGCTCTGCGGGAGGCTGAGCCCAGAAAGCCGCGCAGCCCCCGGGCCGGGCGTTCCCAGGCTGGGGGTCCCCCGCAGCAGCGCGGCCACCCCCGAGCAGCCCGGGCCGGGCTCTCCGGGGCTCGGCCGCCTCCTTTTTCCGCAGGATTTTATGGCCGTTTGGGTTTCGTCGCGCTGCGGGGAGGGAGCTGCGGGCCGCGGCGAAGTTTTGTGCGATGCATCACCAGATTCCCAGCCCGTTTTAACCCAGTCGGGAACACGCAGAAGGGAAATAAATTAGCGCAGCTTCTGACAGTTCTGCTGCAAAATATCTCCGTGTTTTTCACCCCATCCTGAGCCTTTCAGGGAGTCGCTGCAGGGGTGGGGTCTGCTCCGGATCTGCCCGGCCGTGCCCTGCGGAGCTGCCGGGTGCTGGGCAGCGCCCGGGCTCCTGCAGCTCGGGGAATTGCAGAGAGGCAAAATTTCAAATATTTCAGCTCCATCTCTCCCGGTTTGGATTCTTCGGCTGAAGGGACAGGAGTTCCCCTCGGTTCAATCCTCACGGGGGAAGTTTTCCTTTTAAAAATGATGGATTTGAGCGAAAAGCACCGACATAAACGTTTGGGGTGAAGCTGGCAGAGCCCCCAGGTAGCAAATTTTGGAATATTTTCGGCCTCTTGGGAGCCCTCCTGCCCTCCCTCCTTCCTTCCCACTCTGTGTCCACCTGCTCCAGCCCCACGTGGAGCTGCTCCAGCCCCAAAATTGGCTCTGCTCACCTTCCTCCCCAAAGGTTTCTGTGCAGGCTTTTAGCTCAGATCCATCATTTTTAACGGGAAAAGCTCCTCCCGTGAGGATTGCACCGAGGGGAAGCTCCTGCCCCTTCAGCCAAAGCATCCAAACCGGGAGAGATGGGGCTGAAATAACTGAAATTTTGCCTCTCCAGAACTGAAGGCTCCGTTACCAGGTCTGAAATATTTGAAATTTTGCCTCTCCACAATTAATCCCTCCATTCCCAGCCGGGCCTGCTCGGGCCGTGTGATGGTGATAAAAGATGCAGGTGGCGGCTGCAGCCTCCTGCCACCTTTTCCCTGTCCCTTATCACAGAGGGACAAGATAAGAAGCCACCTGAGGACCCCCTGAGAGCGCCCAGCCGAAATCTGTTATTGTTATTTTAATGCTGCTGCGGGCGGCTGGAGGCTGCTCATTGTTGGGTGGAAAGAGGAGAGGATATAAATTAAATATAACGAAGGGAGCTGAAAGGCAGCATTTGATCCTCTTTGCTGTGGAGAACGGGGTTGGCAGGAGCTGGGGACTTGCGGGAGAAGCTGGAGAAGTTGGAAGGGAGGAATTCAGGATTTGGAAGGGAGGAATTTGGAAGTTGGAAGGGAGGAATTCTGAATTTGTAAGGGAGAAATTCTGAATTTGAAAGGGAGAAATTTGGATTTTGAAAGGGAGAAATTTGGATTTTGAAAGGGAGAAATTTGGATTTTGAAAGGGAGAAATTCCAAATTTGGAAGGGAGAAATTCCAAATTTGGAAGGGAGAAATTAGGAATTTGGAAGGGAGAAATTCGTGGTGGCGTTGCCGTTGTCCCAACCCTGCTCCCCAAAACTGAAAGGTTTTCGGTGTTGGGCAGTCCTGGGCTGCCACCAGGGCTCTGTCCCCACAGAGGCCACCAGCAAACCAGTCCCAGTGCCAGGGAGGGAACAGCTCTGCGGAGAGGCTGGCACGTGTCACCTGCGGTGTCCCCACCGTGGGGACAGGGAGATGGCTGAGGCAGGGGTTGGGGACCGCACAGGGACACAAAGAACCGGGAATGGCAGAGCCGGGAATGGCAGAGCCGGGAATGGCAGGGTTGGGAATGGCAGAACCAGGGAATGGCAGAGCCGGGAATGGCAGGGTTGGGAATGGCAGAGCTGGGCATGGCAGAGCTGGGAATGGCAGGGTTGGGAATGGCAGAGCCGGGAATGGCAGAACCAGGGAATGGCAGAGCCAGGAATGCCAGAGCCGGGAATGGCAGATCCCGAGCAGGGCGGGAGCTGGGGAATGCCAGAGCCCGGCCTTATCTTTTGTCTGGAACAATGGAGGGCTCGGCCCTATTGTTCTCCCCTCCCGCCCGGAGGAAAGCGGGGTCCCCTGGGGCACGGGCTGGCTCGGGAGCGTGCCCGGCTCCGTGGGCAGGGACGGGCGGGGACACGCAGGGCTGGCACGGGTGGCACGGACCCCTCGTGGCTGCAGCTCCGGCGAGTTCCCCGCAGGGAGCCCTTTCCCGCTGGTTTTCCATGTGGATTTTAGGAGCAGGGAAGGTCCCCTGGAGAGCCCAGCTGCAGGCTGGGCAGGGCAGAGCAGAATTTTCTGGTTTTAGGGACTCTTTTAGGGATTTGGGTTCTCAGGTCTCTGGGATCCCATGCCGGGTCCTTCCTGCAGCGTTTCCTCTGGTTTGTGGGTCCATCCTGGGAATTTGTCTGGGGAAAACACATTTTTGGATGTGGGATTTGTGTGTTTTCCCAAAAAAAGTCTCGTCCTGGGGGCTGGGCAAAGCTGGCACTGCCCAGGGAACAGGCAGAGGAGCCCAGGACCCCTCAGGCGGCAAACACAGCCCCCAAATCCCCCCCAAATCCTTTTGTTTTCCCAGAGCCAGGGACGAGCAGCACATCCCAGTTTCTTGGGACCAGGCTGGGATGGGCAGCTGGAGGCCGGAGCTGCCAATTCCCACTGCTCAGGGAGCCCAGGGGAAATTGGGATAGAGCAGGGGGGTGACACAGGTGCCACCAGCACCCGGAGCCCCTTGTGTGCTGCAGGAGCCCCGGTTTGACCCCAAATAATACAAAATGGCTGGCGGCTTCTGCTCTGTGCTGGGTTTTTGTTGCGCACTGAAAACCACCCCAAAAACCTCGTTCCCAAATCCCTCCGCTCCCCCAGAGGTGAGGAGCCCATCTGGGAGCTGAATTTGCTGGGTTTTAATTCCTCCAAATCCAGCAGGGAGAGGAGGGGGGAGGCTCAAACCCTTCCCGTTGGGATTGTGGTGATTTGGAGGCCGCTGCTCCCAAATCCCATCGGATCCTGCAGCGGGATGGGAAGTGAGGTGTCCCAAACCCCAAACCCCAGAACCTGGGGGTGAGCTCCCTGAGCTCGAAAAGTGACCAAAAAGTGACAAAACAGTGACAAAAATGGCTCCTGCAGTTTCTCATACACGTGAGGCCTCCGGTAGCGCCGCTGCCGGATGCTCTGCGTCACCCGAGGTGGGGGATGAGCTCAGGAACCCAAATCCGCACCCCAAACCAGGGCAAACATCACCAAAACAACCGTGGCCGAGGGTGGAAATGGGGCCAAAAATGCGTTTTGGTCACAGGGTTTCCTCCAAGCCCATCCATCCCCGATTCCTGTGAGCCCAGTGGGAACAGAGTCAGGGCTGCCTTTGGGGAGGGTTTTTGGGACAGGAGATGATTGTGGGGCAGGAGATGATTTTGGGACAGGAGATGATTTTGGGACAGGAGACGATTGTGGGGCAGGAGATGATTGTGGGGCAGGAGATGATTTTGGGACAGGAGATGATTTTGGGACAGGAGACGATTGTGGGGCAGGAGATGATTTTGGGACAGGAGATGACTGTGGGGCAGGAGATGATTTTGGGACAGGAGATGATTTTGGGACAGGAGACGATTGTGGGGCAGGAGATGTTTTTGGGACAGGAGATAATTTTGGGCAGGCAATGATTGTGGGGCAGTGCCAGTGGCACCTTTCACCTCAGAGTGAGGTTCACCAAGGCGCTGACGGCTCCTGGGGCAGCTCCCAAAACACCAAGAAAACAAAATCCCATTGCTGGAAAGTGAAGCAACCCCAACATCTGGAGCTGCAGCTGGGCAAATTTGGGAAGTGTCTCCCTGTCCCCTCCATGTCCCCTTTTGCCCCTCCATGTGACAATCTGCGAGGTGAGGACCCGTTTGTTGCAGCTCAGGACGCCGAGCACAGGGACCCCAAAGGTTTCCGGGGCGCTGCCGGCTGCGGCTGTGGGGCGGAAACGCGGCCCCGTAAGATTTTGGGGTGAGATTTGGGGCTTGGGTGCTGCAGGGGACGGGCCCCAGGGCTGGCTCTCGGCACCCTCGGGTGCTCCTGGGTGTGCCCAGCAGGAAACACAAGGCGGGATTGGTGCCCGCGAATGGGAAAACCTGGAAAAAGAAGGGATTAGGGGAAGGTGGAAAATGCCGTAAAAGGTCAAGGATGGAGGGGGGTTATTGACATGGAATGGACCCCAAAAACCTGGAAAATTTAGGGAATCTTTGGAAGGTGTAAAATTCCATTAAAGCTCAGGGATGAGGGGGTTCCTGACATGGGATGGACCCCAAATCCTAGAAAATTTAGGGAATCTTTGGAAGGTGTAAAATTCCATTAAAGCTCAGGGATGAGGGGGTTCCTGACATGGGATGGACCCCAAATCCTAGAAAATTTAGGGAATCTTTGGAAGGTGTAAAATTCCATTAAAGCTCAGGGATGAGGGGGTTCCTGACATGGGATGGACCCCAAATCCTAGAAAATTTAGGGAATCTTTGGAAGGAGTAAAATTCCATTTAAGCTCAAGAGTGGCGGGTTATGGATGTGGGTTTTGACATGGGATGCACACCCCAAACTCCTGGAAAAATAAGGGAATTGTTGGAAGGTTTAAAACTCCATAAAACTCAAGGATGGGGGGGATTGTTGACTGGGACGAACTCCCCTCAAAGCCTGGAAAAATAAGAATTGTTGGAGCGTGTAAAACGCCATGAAAACCCACAGATGGAGGGTTATGGACCCCAAACAGCCCCAGGTTCTGCACATCCCCAATGCCACCCCTGGATTTCCCATGGAAGAAGGGTTTGGGAAGAGCTTCCCTCCCACTGGATGTGCAGGGCAGGTGGGTGAGCCCCGCTTTGGGGTTTTTTTTTCCAACGCGGCCAAGAAAAGGGTCGGGAGTCTTGGCCCTCCCTCCCTCAGGCGATGGGAAAATCTGGTTTGGATTCTGGTTTAAATTCTGATTTAAAGCCTGCTTTAAAGTCTGGTTTAAAATCTTGTTTACGCTCAGCCCAGCCCCTCCCGGCTGCGCCTGGAAACGCTGAGCGACAGAAGTGACACAAAAACGCCACCAAGATCGGCCACCCCGATAAACCCCGCGGGCTTTGGGGCGAGGGCAGGGCAGCAGCTGCCAGGGCAAGGAGGGAGCCGTGCCAGGCTCACCGTGCCAGGCTCTGGGTGAGTTGTCCCCGTCCTCATCCCGGATTTTTCTTTATTTCTCTGGGTTTCGTCACTTTTTAAATTTAATTCCCGCCACGGATGGCTTGGGGCGAATCGGTTCGATAGCGGAGTGAGGGGATGTCCTGGAGGGGGTTTGGGAGCTGCTCCAGGGATTTCTGCTGGATCCCAAGGATCTGGAGCTCACCCAGCAGCCCTGTGGGGATCATGGGGTTGATCCAGCCCCGCTGGGTGTTGGGATAAAGGCTCAGCATCCCCAGCCCAGGGAGGGTTTTGCATCCAAAACATCTTTTAAAACTTACTTCTGATGGAGAAAAGAAAAAAAGGGGAAAAAAAGGGTAAATCCCCATTTCTTTGGAGTGCCAGGATTCTCTCTATTAAAGTGGGAATTTTGGGGGTTTTCTAGGGTTTTCATGCGGGGAGGTGGGAAGGGCAGAGGAAAAGCAGGTTAAAAAAAAGGGTTTTGCTTTTTCCTAGGGGTTTAGACCTGTGATTTTCTGGGAAGGGGACTTTGTGCTTTCAGACTTCTCCTCACCACCCTCGCCCTCGATTTCCCTCTCCTGATCATCCCCTTTCCCTAAAGATCCCTCCAGCCCCCTAAAATTCCCCGGACAGAGACCTTGCAGAGCCGGAGGTGCTGCAAGGAGCCTTTTCCTTATGGATTTATCTCCTCGAGAGAAATAATTCAGTCGGAAGAACCAACCCAAACCTCTGGCTGGTCTGGAGGCCAGGAAACGGGAATGACCAGTGCTGGTCCCGGGGCCATCACGTGCCTTGTCCTGGGATTGTTCCTGGGGTGTGGGGGGGGGACGTAGCGAGGTTGGAAATAATTCCAGCGCCGCGGAGTTTCCTCCGCTTCCCTGATGAGATCATTCCCGGCTCATAAATCCCGCGGCCAGGAAGTTCCACCTGAGGTTCAGGCGGAATCTTTTTCCTCCCCTCCTCTGTCCAACCCTCCCCGTGGCAAAAGGAAAAATGTGTTTGGGTCGCGGCTGCGAACGGGGTGGCCCCGGGCCAGGGGACGCCCAGGGGAGGATCTGGCCGCTTCCAGGGATTGGGTTTTATTTGGATAATTATGGATCTCCTGGCTGGGTTTCGTCACACAGGCTCGCGGGAGGCAGAATTCCCTGGATTTGGGGTTGGGAGGGGAGGTCCCAGCTGTTTTTGGGATCCTGAAGGATAAACCCTCTTGGAGTACTGGGAAAGCAGAGGAAGATGGAAATTCTCCATCCAAGGGCACACTGGGATGGGCCCCAGAGCTCTGGGGTGGATCCAACAGATCCCTGTGCCCACGGGGAACATGTGGGGCGTGGATCCTGGTCCCTGTGCCCACAGGGAATGTGTGGGGCATGGATCTGACCCCTGTGCCCACAGGGAATGTGTGGGGCATGGATCTGACCCCTGTGCCCACAGGGAATGTGTGGGGCATGGATCTGACCCCTGTGCCCACAGGGAATGTGTGGGGCAGGGATCCTGGTCCCTGTGCCCATGGGTAATGTGTGGGGCAGGGATCCCGGTCCCTGTGCCCACGGGGAATGTGTGGGGCATGGATCCTGGTCCCTGTGCCCACGGGGAATGTGTGGGGCATGGATCCTGACCCCTGTGCCCACAGGGAATGTGTGGGGCAGGGATCCTGGTCCCTGTGCCCATGGGTAATGTGTGGGGCATGGATCCCGGTCCCTGTGCCCACGGGGAATGTGTGGGGCATGGATCCTGGTCCCTGTGCCCACAGGGAACGTGTGGGGCATGGATCCTGGTCCCTGTGCCCACAGGGAATGTGTGGGGCAGGGATCCTGGTCCCTGTGCCCACGGGGAACGTGTGGGACATGGATCTGACCCCTGTGCCCACAGGGAATGTGTGGGGCAGGGAGCCTGGTCCCTGTGCCCCCGGGGAACGTGTGGGACATGGATCTGAGCCCTGTGCCCACAGGGAATGTGTGGGGCAGGGAGCCTGGTCCCTGTGCCCACGGGGAGTGTGTGGGGGTTGACTCATCCTTGTCAGGCTTTGTTGGGGGTTTTGTTTTCCCATTCCCGCCCACCTGGAGCATCCCACGGGATCCTGCTGGGCACAATTCAAGCCCCAAGGGGATGGGTTGGATCTGGCCAAGAGGGATAATCCCATGGGAAAAGCAGGAGTGGAGCCCTGAGGGCAGAGGCTGATCTGCAGTTGAGTCCTCATCCCATTTCCTGGGACACCAGGGTCTCCTGGGATTTATAGGGGATGGAAAACATCCCTGATGGAGAACATGGAGCATCCCATGACGCCTCCCAGATCCTCCTCTTCCCCTTGGCCCAGCCTGGGAATTCCTCTTTTCCTCCCAGCCTTGCATTTGAGAGAATTTAGGGATGAATCCCTGTTATTTTCCCTCTTCCCTCAAGTTTTGGAGAGCGGGATTGATTGGATTTGCCCCCAGAACTCTGCTGGAATTCATCAGGGAGCTGTGCATCTCATCAATAACCCTGGATATGGCCTGGAGGCCTTCGGAAGGGGCAGGCTGCGGTTTTTTTGGGATAGAATTGATAAAAATGGTTGTAATTTCTTTAGGATTCAGCCTTCCATGGGCACCCTGGATTGGTCCTTTCCATCTTAAAAGCTGGAAAATTGATGCTCCCCGCCAAAAAAACCCCATAACGTGGCTGTGCTGAGACAATCCCAGGGCTGAGGAGGGGACATCCCTCCATGGGGACACCAGGATGGGGTCCCACACCCCTGGAGAGGGCACCTGGTGGAAAGGGGGGCTGGCAAAAGCAGCGGGGTGACCCCGACTCCTTCCTGTGGCGGCCGTTCCCGGCAGTTTCCGTGATGCCGGTGCTGTCACCGGAGCGTCACCGCTGTGCCCTGACCCCGCGGGGGCATTTCCGGACGTTTCCGGAGGCCGTTTGTCCTTCGGAGAAGGAGGAATCGCCTTCAGGGAACGGAGGGTGGGTGGAGGATGGACAAATGCCCGGCTGGTTTGGGTGGGCAGCGGGAAAGCCCAGCTCCCGCTCACCCCAAAAGTCTCGCCAAGATGGAAAGAGGCTCAAAGGGTCTGGGGGTCTCTTTGGGATGGGGATTTTCCACCGGGTACGGCTGGGAAGGACACGCCAGGCAATTCCCACTCTGCTCCTACTGCCCCTTGGAGCATCCCCCTCCCCAAATCCCTCGCGCCCACCAAAAATCTTCCACCTCAGCGCGGCTTTTTCAGCTTTTCCGGTGCCCCGAGCGCTTTGGGCAGGGGAGCTTTGGGTTTTTCCGCTGCTGAGCACAGGTGAGGTGTCGAGAACGCGGAGGCGGACGAGGATTGGGGTGAGCCCGAATTTGGAGCGTTTCCGCTGCTGCTCTGTGGGGCAGCGGGGTGGGGACACGGCCCTGGCAGGGGACACGTGCTGCGAGCAGCGACACGCGGAGCTGTGGCACTTCTGGGGCTGGAAACGCTCATCCCATTGCCTTTTGGGGTTAAAAAATAATTTTTCAGGACCAGCAAACTCTGTGGCTCTCACGTGGTGCTGGTGGCATTTTGGGGGCTGGAAATGCTCATCCCGTCGCCTTTTGGGGTTAAAAAATAATTTTTCAGGACCAGCGCACACCCTGTGGCTCTCATGTGGTGCTGGTGGTGTTTCTGGGGCTGGAAATGCTCATCCTGTCACCTTTTGGGGTTAAAAAATAATTTTTCAGAGGCAGCACCTTGGTGACACAGCCCTGGCAGGGGACACGTGCTGCGAGCAGCGACACGTGGAGCTGTGGCTCTGACGTTGTGGTGGTGGCATTTCTCAGTCTAAAAACCCTCATCCCATTGCCTTTTGGGGTTAAAAAATAATTTTTTGGAACCAGCAAACCCTGTGGCTCTGACGTTGTGGCGGTGGCATTTCTGAGTCTGAAAACCCTCACGCCGTTGCCTTTTGGGCTTAAAAAACCAATTTTTTGGAACCAGCAAACCTTGGGGTCTTGCATTTCCTCACCCGTGTTTTTCCCGCCCCCGTGGATGGGCGGCACATTCCACCTCCGCCACGGCCACCTGCCGTTCCCAGGGAATGACCCCCCATCCCGGGATGCTCTGGATCCCCAGGGAAGGGACAGCAGCCCCGTGAACTTCCCCCAGGCAGGGACATCGGCCACCCCTGGCCATCCCTGCCCGGGCACGGCGCAGCAAACATCCATTCTTTTCTCTTGGAAGACACCCGGGGCGGAAACGCTTGGAAGCGGCCCCGAAAGGACATTCCAAGTCTGGCAGGAAAGCGGCCCCGCTCGTCTGGCAGGAGATGGGCTATTGTCTGTGCCGGTGGCCGGCCGGGATTCCTCAGGTCCTGCCTGGAAGAGGAAAATCTCCGTGTGTGTCTTTATTTTTTCCTCCGTCCTCTCCCGGGGGTGTCGGGGCCGCTGCTCGTGCCGGCGGTGGGGCCGTCGTTGCTCCTCTGGTGTTTCCTCCTTGGATTTTTCCGTGTTTTGGGCTGTGGGGGCGGGATGAGGATTTTTGGGATGATTGGGCACCACGGTGGGCTCCTGAAGGGAAGAGCCATGGATGGAGAGCTTTGGGAGGGAGGAGAGGAAAAGCTCCAAGAGCTGGGACAACCTGATGGGGAAGACAGGGCAGGGTCATCCCAAGAGCAGCCGAGCTCCCCCAGCCAACTCTCCAAGGGTCTCTTTGCTGTCCCTGGGGTGGGATTGTCCCCAAATTGAGAGGCAGGACAAGCCCTGAGGTGAGAGTGATGTGACACGGGGTGAGGGATCTTGGTGGCTCTTGGATCCCCAAGATCCTGCAGTGCCAGCATCTCCACATCTGTTGGTCTCCACATCTCTTAGATCCCCAAACTCCTGCAGTTCTGGAATCTCGTTGACCCTTGAATTCCAAAACGCCTGCAGTAGCGGGATCTTGGTGTCTCTTGGACCCCAAATTCCTGCTGTGCTGGGATCCCAGCATCTCTTGGATCCCCAGGCTCCTGCAGTGTAGCAATCTCAACATTTCTTGGATCCTCAGGCTCCTGTTGTGCTGGAATCCCATCACCTCTTGGATCCCAAGCTCCTGCAGTGCCAGGATCTCAGCATCTCCTGGATCCCAAGCTCCTGCCACGCTGGGATTTTGGCACCTCTCAGATCCCCAAACCGGTGCCGGGTAGGGTGGGGGTTTTCTGGCACCTCATCCCCTTTTCCCGGCTCCTGGAGCTGTTCTGCTCCACACAACCGGGGCCGATAGGATCAGGCCTGGCTGGCGGGCAGGAAGGGTGGCACGGCCACCGGGAGAATTGCAGGACGTGCCGTTCGCGGGTACAAACCGGGAAACAAAATCTGTCACCATCCCGAAAACCTTGCCGGGCTGGGATTGGGAGGAAAGGTGAAATATGGGAATTTCGGGGCTTTGCTGCTTGTGGGATGAAACCCCAAAACGCTGTGAGGGAAGGAAGCATCCCGTGAGGATTCGGGATCTGTTTTTATCCTCTGGGCTGGCCCTTTCCATCCCAGCCCCATTCCCTCCCTTCCTCCCCACCCTGGATTTAATTGGGAACATTAAAAACCAAGAAGATCCCTTTCAGTGCCGGTGCCAGGGCGATTGTTCCGTGCCCATTGTGTGCCCCAGGCAGGCCCGGAGCCCACACCTGGAAGGAGATAACAGCGCGTTTTCCCCTTTTTCCCTTTTTCCTTTGGTTTGCTGGGCAGGGTGGATAATGAACCCTCAATGAGGCCTCTTTCAAACACGGCCCTATTAAAGCGCTGGCCCCATTTAAGAGTAAACTTCCAGTGGCACCGGGAGGTGAATGACAATGGGAACGGGACCTGCGGGAGGGGTGGGGTGGGATTTTGTGCCCCTCCCAAACCCAAGGCATCGCTCTGTGCCGCGGCGCCGCTGCCGCAGCATCCCAAACCTACAAAAGCTTGGATTTTCTGGATAGAAAAAAAAAAAAAACAACAAAAAAAGCTGGAGAAAAGGGAGTTTCACTCGCACCTGAGGGGCTGCGCATTCCTGCCTCAGTTTCCCCGTCTGTAACACATCCCCACAAGGCCAATCCTTGCCGGAGCTGGCACAGCTTCCCACCGTGTCCGGTCCTTCCCGGCGCTGGATTTTGGGAGCGGGTGGCCCCGGCCAAGGTGAGCCGGGGCAGGAAGGGGCGCCGCAGGATGCGGCAGCCCCCGGGCAATGCGGGGCCGGGAGGAAACCCGGCGGGTTTGTTCGGCGGAGGGCGAGGGAACCGAGATTAAAAAAAGGCCCGCTAAGATCAGAAAGGCTGGCGAGCACAGTGCCCTATTGTGGAGCTGTCACACTTCCCTTTACTTTATTGCTTTTGTCCAACACCCCATTGTTCCACTTCCTTTTGTCCCCTATTCACAGCCCTGGCTTTTCATTACCCAGCCGGCCTTGTTGTTTTCATTTCTTTTGTTTGAAGTTCCTGAGAGGAAGGTTTTATTTTCAGCCGTTTGATTAATTCGCAGCTTGAGCCGGGCTTTGTTTGTTATGTAATTGCTGCCCCCAAGCCGGGCGGCCCAGCTCAGCCCTCCCCACCCCGCCTCGCACCCCCAAACTGGGTTTCGGGGCTCCTGATGGGGGTCTGGGAGGTGAGAGGGCGCTGCGTTTGGGGTGGCAGCCCCCAGGCAGGTGTCCCCATCACAGGGCAGTCCCTCAAGCCAGATCCCGATTCCCGGCAGCGTCCGGGGTAAATCCCTTCCTTAACAGCCTCCTTCTCCCATTATTCCCGCCTGAAAGGCGAGGACAATGCTTGTTCCAGTTCTCGCTGTGTGGTGCGAGGGTTGGTGGCCGCGAGGAGGCAAATCCCCGTGGGCACTGCCCCGTGGGCACCGCCGGTCCTGGCTCTTGGGTACGGCAGCCCTGGCACCCGGAGCGAGGAACGGGACACCGGGTTTTTTGGGCGGAACGTGGAATGAGAATGGGAGTTTCAAAAATCCCCGTTTTTTGGGGTGGAACACGGGTGAAACCCCGTGGAATGCCGGTGCCTGGGGTCCCCTCGGGGTGTTACAGCCCATTCCCCATCAAACTCGTTGCCATTCCTGCGGAGCCCATCCGGCAGCGCAGGGAAGGGGATTGGCACCACGGGGGTTTTGGTGGGATCAGGGAGAGCCAGTGCCAGGGCCAGGCCTTGTCGCGGCAGGGCCTTGGCCAGTGCTGTGCTGGGGATTCCTGGTGACCGTTCTGGGGGCCAGTCCCGGGTCCATCCCATGCCAGGGACTCCCAGAGGAGCCATTCTGGTGGCCAGTCCCAGTCCCAGCTCCACCTCATGCCATGGACTCCTGAAGGAACCATTCTGGTGGCCACTCTCAGGTCCATCCCATACCAGGCACTCTCAGAGGAGCCGTTCTGGTGGCCAGTCCCAGTCCCAGCTCCACCTCATGCCATGGCCTCCTGAAGGAACCATTCGGGTGGCCACTCTCAGGGCCACCCCATACCAGGCACTCTCAGCGGAGCCGTTCTGGTGGCCAGTCCCAATCCCAGGTCCATCCTACACTGGGGACTCCTGAAGGAGCCGTTCTGGTGGCCAGTCCCAGTCCCAGCTCCATCCCATGCCGGGCATTCCCGGAGGAGCCGTTCTGGTGCTGTCCCAGCCATTGTTGGACAGAGGCAGGATTTCCACTTCCCGTCGGAGCGGGAAGCCTGCGGCTGCTCCGATGGCTTTCTAGGCACGGCTCCTGGAGCAGTGAGGGGGACCTGGGGACCCCTGGGCTGCTGGCACTGGTCCCTGCCACCCTGAGCCTGGGCTTGCTGGACACGGCATGAAGGTCCCTCCAGCTGTCCCCACCTCTTCGTTGCCTTTAGGAGTTTATTCCTCCATTCCCAGATTTCCCTGAGGACTGACCCCCAAAAACCTGGAAAACCAGGAACAAGAGCTCAGCTTTGCCCACGCCAAACCCCAGGGACATTTTGGGGCACCTCGGTGTGGGGCCAGGCTGGGACAGGGGTGCCCAGGCCGGGGGGTGCCTGGTGGCCGTGGTGACGTCCCTGCTGTCCCCAGGATGTCCATGAGGAGCCCCGTCTCTCCACCCCCGGAGCTGGATGGAGCGGGCACCATGGTGAACTGCGCCATCAAGACGGAGGAGAAGAAGGAGGGCGGCCCCGAGACCCCCCCGGGGGCTGCCCCCAGCGCCGAGCCCCGGCCCCACGACCCCCCGGGACCCCCGCCCAGGGATGGCACCGACCCCCAGGCCCTGCCACAGGTGGGTGTGACAAACGTGGCGCTGCCCCCATCCCTGCTCCAAAGCCTCCCATCCCATGGAAGAGGAGGTGGCTGCTCCCCCATGTGGTTTTTTCCTCATCCCGAGGAATTAAAACTGAAATCTGAGCCTCTCCCAAGATTTTTTTGGCTGCTCTGGGGTCATCCCTGGGGTTTGAGGGCTTCAGCTTTGGCGTGGAACCCCCCGCAGCCCCTTCCAGGTGTTCCCCACCCCTTCAGCCTCCCTTTTCCATTGTCCTTGGGTTTTCCCTCTCCCTGCCTGCTCCCTGCTCTGCCTTCAGAGGGGGAAAAAGCTCAGAGGAGCCGGGCAGGCTGGATAAATGGGAGAAAATTCCAGCAATTCCAGCATGATGCTCTCTAGATGGGATTCAGGAGAACGTGCCGGGCAGGGCGTGCTCCAGCTCCCAGCATCCCGCCAGGTCGGGATGTCCCGTGCTGGGGGTGTCCCTGGCGGTGGCAGCGGTGCCCAGTGACGCTCTGTGTCCCGCAGGAATCCCGCTCTCCCGCCGGGGACATTCCTGAGCCCCGGCGCTCCGCCTTCGAGCCGGCCGGCAGCGGCCAGGAGAAGCTGGACTTCAACAGGAACCTGAAGGAAGGTGGGAAACGTTCCCAAGGGGCCTCTTGGGACCCCTCGGCCTGCCCGTCAGGGTTTTCCCTGGGAGCTGGGATGGGCTGAGCTGCGGTGCAGAGTTTGGGATGTGCTCACGTGGTCGTCCTCTCATCCCTGTCCCTGTCCCTGTCCCTGTGCCTGTCCCTGTCCCCCAGTGATGCCAACCATCGAGAAGCTGCTGTCCAGCGACTGGAAGGAGCGGCTGCTGGGCAGGACCGCGGCTGAATCCAAGGAAGTGAAAGGTGGGATCCACCTCCACCGCCCTCCCTCCCGCATCCCAGCTGGAAACACGGCGTCTCCCACCAAAGCTGCAGGGGAGATGTCCACAGTTCACAGGGATTTGTCTCTTTTTAAATTGATTTTCTTGGGACTGGGAGGAAAGGTTGAATATGAGAATTTCAGGGCTTTGCTGCTTGTGGGATGAGCCCCCAGAACGCTGTGAGGGAAGGAAACATCCCAGGAGGATTCGGGATCTGTTTGCATCCTCCGGGCTGGCCCTTTCCATCCCAACCCCATTCCCTCCCTTCCTCCCCACCCTGGACTAAAGGGGGAACGTTAAAAACCATCTCTGCTGCCTCTGACTGCAGGGGGGGAGGCTCAGCATGTGGGGATCCTTCCCTTCCCCCCAAATGTGACATTCCCTGGTCACCCAGCGGTGGCACTGCTGCCTCTAGGACTTCTCTACCCCTGCATTTTCTACACCTACCCCAAACACTTCGACCTACCCCATCAAAGGGAATTGCACTCCTTAATTAAAACCGCCTCCAATCCCACCTTGTGCTGCTGACTCTCTCCCCCCTGACCCGCATCCACTCGGGGTTGGTTTTTTTTTTTGCCGCCCCAGGAACCCAGGAGAGCCTGGCGGAGAAGGAGCTGCAGCTGCTGGTGATGATCAACCAGCTGTCCACGCTGCGGGACCAGCTGCTGACGGCGCACTCGGAGCAGAAGAACATGGCCACCATGCTCTTCGAGAAGCAGCAGCAGCAGATGGAGCTGGCGCGGCAGCAGCAGGAGCAGGTGGGGACCGTCCGTCCGTCCCTCCCTCCCGGGGTCCCGTCGGGATGGCAGGGCCAGGAGCGGCAGCCAGGTGGCTTTGGGGTCACGCTGTTCCCACCCCAAGCCTTCCCTCCCTTGGAGCTGGGAGGACCGAGGGTGGGTGGAGATGGGGGTTGAGCTCCTCAGTACGAAAAGCCACCCCAGGTCCCTCCTGCCTGTGCTCAGCTCCTCCTTGGACACCAATTTTTCGTCCCCAAGGGCGGGGTGACACCGCTGTCACTTCTGGGGTGGGGGTGACAGGTCCCTCCCAGACCTTGTGACACTCAAGGTGGCTCGGGGGCAGCTCAGCCCCTCCTCCCACCCTTCCCATGGCCCTGGGGACCCCCTGCACCCCTTTTTTTGTGGTGCTGGCTGGGTTCTGCCAGGCTGGAGGCCAGCCCAGAGCTGTCCTTGATGTCACCAACTGCCCCTGTCCCCATCTCAGATCGCCAAGCAGCAGCAGCAGCTCATCCAGCAGCAGCACAAGATCAACCTCCTCCAGCAGCAGATCCAGGTAAAGGCAGGGGACACCTCCCCTGTCCCCTTCCCCGTGTCCCCCTCCCCGCGCTGGGTGACTGCAGCCTCCCCGCCCCCTGCTGTCCCCTCCCGGGGGTGACACTGCCGTGCAGCGTTGATCTGGCGTCCGTGCCTCTCTGTGCTGTCCCCTCCAGCAGGTCAACATGCCCTACGTGATGATCCCCGCCTTCACCCCCGGCCACCAGCCCCTGCCGGTCACCCCCGAGTCCCAGCTGGCGCTGCCCATCCAGCCCATCCCCTGCAAACCAGGTGACTTGGGTCCCCCCGGGACTGTCCCAGCCCTGCAGGGTGGCCTTGTCCCCCAGCCGTGTCCCTGTTGTCCCCAACCGCTGTCCCTCTGCTCCCGCAGTGGATTACCCGGTGCAGCTCCTGCACAGCCCCCCTCCTCCCACGCTGAAGAGACCCGCGGGCCCGGGACACCTCCAGATGCAGGTACAGCCCCAAAACCCCTTCAACTGC